>JAQQZZ010045747.1:139-10244 GCA_030265115.1 Mopalia vespertina | reverse complement strand
AGAACTCTGTTTCTATATTGTCAAATAATGATTTTGTAGTTGTTTTATGTTTAATATGGTGAAATAAATGAATTGAAGCTGGCTCTTTGCTTTAAGAGATTTAGTATTTGTTGTATTTGTATTTTAGCCCCGCACACTGTTGAGGAGAAGGACAGTGAGAATGGGCCACCTGGATTCCCTGGCCTAGAAACAATGCTCCCTCTGTTGATCACAGCTGTCAATGAAGGGAGGTTAACTCTGGAGGTAACAACACTTTTGTCAAACAATAGTCTGTCACCTCAAAATACACCTATAATGTTATGTAGTTTTGTGTGAGTTCTCGGAGGTGACATGAGTGATTAGTTTTTCGAGGTGATGTCCAAAATAACAGTCCTAAACCATCGTAAAAGTAAAAGGTTTAACAATTACTTCATTTGATTCAATAAAGGGAAACACGTCTTTGTATGTCCGGCTGCCCATCTCTTTTTTATTTCTTAATATCTCTGCTCTCAGAACTAAAGGGCAACATGAAGCTGATCAGTTTGTGATGTCTTTGTTTTTTGTTCTGTGATTGTCCTGTATTTGTCCTGTCTGGCCTTTGTTGCCAGTGGCGTTGAGGGTGGTTTCCTTCACCCATTGGGCTGGCAATGCCGTTATGTGAGTGAAATAACCTTATGTAGGGTGTTAAACCCCAATCAAACAAACAAATAAACTTAACAGCTCAGAATCTGCTAATGTTACTGCCCCTTATTTATGGGGTTTACGGCTGTGGCTTTAGTGTTTAGCGTGTGCGCTAACTTATCCTACTTTGATGTTCCGTTCATGGGATCAAGTCCGTCTGTTGACCATCAGGTATATGAGTGAGTCACATGACATGGCTCCGGCAATCACAAGGATGGTTTTGACGAGGTTTCCTCCCAGTTTTCCACTGTAATTTGCCAAGGAACAGTCTGAAGTGGAGAATCCGTCAATACATTCTATTAGTATTACATTCTAATACTAATGGGGCACACCTCCATCATATAAGCGACCTTTTTGTAACCTTAGTGACATTGAACACCAATCAGCTTTAATTAAATATCTTCACAACTGTAAAAACCTTCATCAAACGCTGACGGAACTGGGTGTTTGGATGGTCCTTTTATTGGTTCTGTTAACCAAATCCCTATGTTTTTAAAATACGGTAAAATACTGGAGGGTGAGGGTTAAAGCTTTATTTTGAGGACATTTTAAGAATCTATGATGCTGCTCTATTCTGATTTATAGTTTTTATATGTACAGTCTTTCTTCTCTGTAGGATATCATTTTACGGTTGCATACTAACCCGAGGAAGATTTTTAACCTGCCTGAGCAGCCGGAGACTTATGTGGAGGTTGACTTAGAAAGCCACTGGACAGTTCCAGACGCCATGCAGTTCACTAAATCAAAATGGACGCCCTTTTCTGGAATGAATCTGTGTGGTCAAGTGAAGAGAGTGGTCCTAAGAGGCGAGGTGGTCTATGTGGATGGAGAGGTGAGGAAAATTGTGTCCAGATGACCCGAGTCCGAAATGAATTAATCTTTAAGTGTCAACCATGAAGCATTAATATTATGGTCAAGATTTGTACATCTATGCTCTATATGTAGCAGCTTTATGGTCCTCTACTGGAGTGTCAAGTAGTAATCCTGGACTCGTGGTAGAGCAATCTCTGTGTCAACTATTGGCATTAATTAGAAAAATAAAAGTTGAATATAAATTACCATGACTAAACTACCAAATTTTGTTTTGAGTACGCCACTGAAAATAGGTGGTAAAATGACCTTTGGAATCCCCCAGCTCCGAGGTTTTAGCTTACCTTTGTACCAATTACCTGCACTGAAGTACTCTTAATAACCTCAAAGAAAAATAATTGCTTGTCAGGGATTTCCCTGCATTTTGAAATATTAGCAAGAAATAGTGTTACATATTGAGTTACACATCATAACATTTTCAATATTAAGCAATGTGTTTATTTTTATAAGTTGAGTGTGTAGCTTATGAACAGGGCCTCCATACAGTAAAATTGTCCGTCAAAATCTTTTAATATACAAACACACATCCAGATTAAAATATAAGCAGATAGAATTTGTTTTTATAATAGTGAAATATAAAAAAATATTTTTTTAATGTTTTCAGTCAATAAGTGTTTTTAGGTTTGATTTGAAGCTATACAGTATTTAATTTGATTGGATTGTAATCTAATAGATCCTGGTAACCCCTGGATACGGTGTGGATATGAGGTCGTTGTCAGTGGGGACTGTCACCCCAACTCCATCAGCTGATCAGCTGACTGTTCAGATTCCCAGCTTGCCTTTCTCCCAGCCCTCATCAGAACCCACGAGTCCACGAAAGATGCCCAATGATATTCGGTTTCCATTACCACCAAAGGCCAACAGAAACAATGCTATGGATGGATATTCTTCCAACATATTAGGTAAATTGATATATGAACTGCTAAGTATGATTTTTTTTGTTTGTTATTTACATGCACAGGGTCATTATGGTTTATTATGTTGACAATGCATTGAATTTTTGCATCATTATTTTTTTTATTTTTCCAACAATTTAACAAAAGGGTCTTTCTAATTTTGTCTTTTTTTGTATCAAACTCGATCAAAATCTGTTTTAATCCAGTAATTTATAAGGTTTTAAATCTACTTCAATGTAAATTGGTTTTCCAAACAATTGGTTGAAAAATCTACCTGTGATGGGATGGAATGTAATACTGTAAGATGATTGGTTGATGTGATTTATAAATTTAAATGCTTGAGTATCATTTGATTAGTTGATTAATTTACCCTGCCCCCTGGTGACTGATTCTAACAGATACATCAAGTACTTCTAGTGATTATCATGTGAAAGAGTCACGCCCAGGTGAGCAGAAAACATTGTTGCTATGGAGATGTTTTTTTTCATTTCATAGAATCATTTTGGGCATGTTTGTTACTCTAACTGCATCTGTATTTGGCATGGGATGAATTGTTGCAATGTTGGTGTTTATGATCTTTTTGGAATGGCATTTTGGGAAATGTGCTAACATAACTTTTGTTGGTTTTGTTCAATTCTTCGCCACAGCATAGCTGAAATACAGCTAAATGTAGCGCAAGGCACTAATCAATCAATCTTAATATCTTCATTTCTTTAATTGTTTCAATTTCACTTTTTTGATGCAATTTTATGTTAATTGTGCTGTTTGTTTCTTATCTTTTCTTTTCCCCTCAGAATATTTATGAATGAATATATGAATGGTAGTTTTGTTTTGGGGCCTCTAGAAGATAATATTGCTGATGATCAGATAGGACTCTGCATGTTTGGTGATTGTGTAATAAAATATGTTCTCTCCTTGGCTAGAAATGTTTTTGGTTTTCTACATGTCACAATCTTTTGATAGCCAAATTCTTGGTTTATTGTGATATTCAATGATACATTGCTGAGGGTTGGGAGGAAGCTTCCTCTTGTAGGGTTGCCCTCAGAGCTAAGGGGCAGCTGAAGCCAATCTCTTAATGGTGTCTTTGTATTATGTCCTGTGATTCGCCTGTATGTGTCTTGTCTTTGGTTGGTGTCGGTAGTGTGGAGGGTGATTTCCTTCACCCATTGTGTCATATAAGTGAAATAACGTTCAGTACGGCATTAAACCCCAATCAAACAATGCACGGTATTCTGCATGAACACAGCATGATATCCAATATAAAGGTATTTCTATTGTGTAATACTTCATCTGTGCGAAGTGCTTTTTATTTTTGTTCCAGGTATCAAACAAGCCTTAACTCTCTTTAAACTGATTTGAAGCTTATATTAATTTTTAAAGAAAAGAAGGAATATTATTTTTTTTATACATCAATTTTTTATCATTTAATTTGTCTTTTAGCTCTGTCGCCATTTGGTTCCTATATGTATAATAGGGGTAAGTCTTGTGAACTACAGAGTGACATCCCCTTTGTGTGAATTTTCTGGCCTTTGTTACCCTTAGTTGATTTTAACATTTTCAAAACCCATGATATGCATTGAAATATTATTAGTCTAACCCTTTTTTTATTAACGAAATAACATTTGTTGGGTTAAAACATAATTGAACCAGGTAATTAGAATACTATTAATATTAGTGAATAGTCTGATATGATTTAACATGAAGCTTCTAGATATAAAAAAAATTAGAAATGATGGATTAGAAACTGAGAGCCATCCTCACTGAGGCGAATGAGACCAAAAAGTTAGAATACATGGAGGTCCTCAAGTTTACAATTCAAATGAAGGAATTGTGTTCACTATTCAAATTAGGACAAAATGACCCAACGAAACAAAGAAAATATTTGTTTTGGGTAAATCAAAACTTTATTTAGATGCAGAATGGGCTTAACATGGTGGACTTTCATGGGGTTCTTTTAGGCAGAATTGTTCTCAGGCTATTTTGAAAATACAAAGAAAAATTGTGTGCTCTTCTGGGATAATCCACCAGATTTCAGGAGAAAGATTTCTTGATCTTGACTATATAGTGAAGAGACCACTTTTCAATGTTTTTAATGCTTGAGAGACCGACCCCCCCCCTCCCCTCCCCCTCCCCCTCCCTTACAAAGGCACATTGTGTGATTGTAATTTGCATACTGTGTTATTGAACGAACTTTATGCGGGTTTATATTTGGTAGTTTGAGTGAAATATGGCTTAAAGTTCTCATTAAACAGAAAAATTGAGCAAATTTGTATAAGGGAGGGCAATGTCCAACAATCCATCTGAAACTATAACTTTATGCATAATTAAATGAATTGGAATTAATAACAAAAACAAAATAAAGTACACAGAAAAGTAGTAGAAGAAACCTATTTTTCTCCATCATGCTTTTACTTCAATGCATGATTTCAGCTAAGCTTTTAGGTACAAAAAAGGCAGGTTAAAAACACCTTAGGTATGGCTTTGCTTGCTACCACTGAAAAACTCTAATTGGCGAGAGAGAAAATAATGTGTTGGGTGGCTTTAGGTTTTCATGGTAATAAACTTTCAATAATTCCATCTCGCAACTGAAATTGATTATGTGTGGTAGTTTTAGTTGAGAATAATGATATTAAATTATCAATTAAATTAACTGAATCTATATTGTTTAAGTCTTTCTACACTTCACTCTGTTTTTTTATATAACACTTTAAAACTACATACAGATAAAAGTACTTTAGATATTATAATTTGCCTTGTTTAGATTTCTTCACATTTGTTTTTTAGTTTTGATGCACAGATTCAGTTGTTCAAAGTATTGACGATGTCATATTTAAAAATGACAAAAGTATACAACCAAACCATAGGATGTTGGGATTTTCAACAATGTTTGAGTAAAAAATAAACTGCGAACAACTGTACCTGTGCTATTCAATTTATGTTTGTTTTATGTTTAATTTAAGAATGCCTTAGAAATGAAGGGACTGTGAACAAATAGACTGTATACTGCAGTTTTAAAAAATGATGTGCAGATTTAGCTGGACATGTTTCATATCTGTTTAGCACCACATTGAACCTAAACATGCAGTGGTATGGCGGACTATTCATGCCACATTAGGGACACATGGAGAATTAAGAATGGTGTTCTCCTATAATTATCCTTAAAAATTACAACAAAAATTTCGGGCAGTTAAGAGAGGGCTTCCTGTTGCCTTGGTGCTCTCAGATTAAGTGATTGATTAATTGGTGTTTTACGCCGTGCTTAAGGGTAATTGACACTGGCACAACCAAGATGTGAAGCATTTCCATAATGTTGGAAAGTGGCGTTGAAGAGGATTTCCTTCACCCATTGGGCTGACACACAATCATATAAGTGAAGTAATCTTAAGTACGGAGTTAAACCCCAATCAAATAAACCAACAAACCAACGTTCACCCTTTAAGGTGGCACACCCTCATATTTGTGGAAAAAAACCTTAAGTAAGACGTTCAACTCCAACAAACAAAAATGGTAAGCCTGTTAATATAATTTCTAACAATTATTATCAGGAGTTGTGGTGAGTGAATATTTATGAACATCTAGGAAATTTTATGAAGAGACAAACAATGTGGTGAGAACAGTCCTCCATACAAAGTAATGGTCAATGTGGATTTGCAAATATCCCTTCTTTACAACTGCTTGATAAAGTCTATGTTTTAACACGAACTTTATTCATCCCTAGAATTTCTTCAATTTTTCACCGTTTACATGCTTGTATTATCTTCTAGCATTACTTTTTAATATATTTAGTGATACAATGAAACATGACAATGGACATATCAACAAGTCAAATCTCTTTCTAGGTTATGTCAAGAAACTTTTTTAAAAAACCCAGTGATCTACCCATATCCTGTTGGGTACTAACAGTCATGTTTCACTGTAATTCCTGTGTGTTACTAAATTAATGCCTTTATTTATTTGCACTTGTTTTGGTTTTCTTTGCGTCCACACTACCAGTTGACGCCAATTTTAGTCTCACCCAACCCATTCAACATACTCAAGGTGAGAACTGCTGACAACAAATTGTATTGGTCTGCTATTTGTGTCGTGTTTTAAGGTGCAATTTCATTGGTTGGTTGACTTCTAAAACAATTTACAACACAGAATGTAATTGGCTGCTATATTTGTTATTGGTCTTAATTTGTTAAGGTATATATATAGATCTGAACCTTGTTCCCTAATCACATAGTGGCTGTGAACCTACATGTATTCCTATTATTATAGTATTCTCTGGTGAAAACATCCCTGTTTGGGACATTGGAGTCTGTTCCTCAATCTCAGGTATAAGTCTGAGCCAACAATATAGCTCGGGCCTCTAGGGGTGTTTTTTTGCAATATTTTTCTCCCAGTTTTCAACTGTAAGTAACAATGTGAAGGGGACAATTTGTTGTTATATAAGTTAAATACCCTTGAGTATGACATTAAATCCCTAATCAAACAAACAAACAAATCCTATTTGAGACATGAAGATAAACCTACTCAAATAAGGATGATAATGATGGAGAACGTATTTAATTGTGACGGCTGTACTCTCTGATTGTTCTTGGAGTTAAGCGATTGCTGTACTCTCTGATTGTTCTTGGAGTTAAGCGATTGCTGTACTCTCTGATTGCTCTTGGAGTTAAGGAGCAACTGGGAGCTGATTTCTCACGTCTTTCATGGTGTCTGTGCCAATAAGCTGGTATATTGGAGGAACGGCTGCCATCACATACTAGTACATTAAATACCCTTGAGCAATGCATTGGACACAGAACACTTATGTCCATCAACACTTGTTATGTCAAGATGAAGTTATTGTTTTTGGAAGAACGCTACTTTCACTTGCCACGGGGGACTGCGCAGTGGCTCAGTTGGTGGTCAATGGATCATGAAAATGTTGCAAGGGAGTGTTCTCTATCGTCAAAACATTCGTGACGCCACACAGTGACATTCAGGCATAGTGAGTTAGTGTCATTACTAAAAAGGCCACGAATCTGAATAATTCTGAAGCCTGATGACCATGGGTGAAGACCCCCTCGTGGACATTTCAAGTATCATTGATTGATGAACTGCCTTCACTATACACGTTTCATTTGTTGGTTAAAATCTGCCATTTCCCCTTAGGTATAAAACGTGATGGTTAATGGTAACACTAGCTGGGAAGAGTATAGGGTGAATTTAAGGTTTCTTTTCTGTTTTCCACCAGTTGTCCTAGAAGATAAATAGATTTTGACCTGAGTAGTACAGAGATGATTGACTGTCGAGTCTCAAACACTTAATCTGATGGTTGGATACGCTTTCAATTTTATTAGTTAATGATGTAGAGGGAATACCTGAATCCAAAGGGCTAACCAACTATCATTATAGTGAATAGACCAATACTAATAGTTGACTCATTTGCAGGTGCTTAGGGCAACCCAGCAATTTTATATCAATCTGATTCTCTATTGATATGTTTTGATTTTCTTTTCTTTCCTGTCTTTAGATAGCAGTAAGGAATACCCCATGGGAGGTGGAGATTATCGGCGTGACTTAAACACGACCCCACCACACCCTCCGTTTATGTCCATGTTAATGGTACAACCCCCAGGACTGCCCCACCATACACCTGGTTTGACAGGGCAACATGTGCTTCAGGTGTTAAACTTAACGAAAGACCAGGTGAGTCACTTGTCCTAACATGTGCTTTACGTGTCAAACTGAGCAGAAGGCTAGGTATGTCATCTAGCCCAATGTGTGCAACAGGTGTCTAACTTAACCAAAGAACAGGTGAGTCATCTAGCCCAATATGTGCAACAATTGTTAAACTGAACCAAACAACAGGTGAGTTTCCATCCTAACATGTGCAACAGATGTTAAACTGAACCGAAAATCAGGTTAGTCACACAGCCTTACTTGTGCAACAGATGTTAAATTTAACCAAAGAACAGGTGAGCCATCCAGCCTAACATGTGCAACAGATGGTAAACTTAACCAAAGAATAGTAAAATTACCTGTGCAAAAAATCAGACAGTTGCCTTATGTCTGATTTAGGGAAGTTAGGTGTTCTTTATTGGGAAGGTGAAGTGTAATATTCTTTGATTTTAAACTGTCTTGTGATCCTCTCAGATATCCTGACAGTATTTGTTATTTTGTCAGACTATATAAACTGAGTAGTGCAGAGAATGCCATATCATTTCACCCTGTCATTATCAAGTCTGCTTCACCTATGTTTAACAGGGCCTGTTTAAAGCAGCTAAATGTTAACTTCAAAATTGTTAATTTTGCTCAATTTGTCATATGCATGGTCTTTATCTCAAGAACAGGGTCATGTGACATTCGTTTAAAAAACATTCAAATCCTGGTTTTGACTTTTGACTTTCCACCTACTAATTCTACTTCGATGTGTTGTTCAGGGGTTCGAGTCTGTCCGTCCACCATCAGGTATATGAGTTTATCACACAATGTGGCTTTCTGATTCGCAGGAGTGACTTTTACGAAATTTCCTTTCTGTTTTCCACCATACAATGTGAAATGGATAGTCCATTGTCTGTTTTTAAAATATAATTGTAATCGTAAAACTTCTTTTATCTTTTGTAAGACATTTGTAAAAAATGTAGGGTTTGGATGCATGTCTATATGTGTGCATATCAGTTCGATCTTTTCTGGGCTGTTATTTACTTTGAGAACAAAAGATGTTGAAATTACCTGGTAAAAATCTACACAATACATAGAAAGACCTTCTGCAGCGTGCGAGACCCAGGCCTGTGGCACAATGACCGTCTGCAGCCTGCGAGACCCAGGCCTGTGGCACAAAGATCATGGTTGGCAAATTTCTTAATCATCAAAAGATGTTGAAATAACTGACCATAAACAATCCAAATAATTAAATAGCATAACGATTAGAGATGTTGCCATTGGGCATCTAGTTTAAATAAATTAACGATGGTTGATGGTACTGATCACGTTACATTTGATGTAGAGCTTTTGACTTTAACCAGACATGTGTCTAACCACTTGTTGTTGTTTTTCAGCTTCACAACCTTTTTAACCTGGCTCATAGTTTCCGTGTAGCCGTTCAGAGAGATCGGCCTCTGGATTATATACTCAAGGTATGTTCATAAAGACCATATGTCCAATAAAGACTGTGGCCTAAAGCCAGTCTATTACATGTGCTTACTTCTGCCACTGTCACGCAATCTAGTTGCCGTGTCCACCTATTAACCTATTTCGCTGTACTGTCCAGGGGTTTGCGTACGTCTGTCGACCATAAGGCATATGAGTCAGTCCCACGAGGTGGCTCTGGCAATTGGGGAGGTGATTTTTACACGGTTTCCTCCAGATTTTCTACTGTATATAAGCATGGAACAGTGTGAAATGGTCAATCCATTGTCCTTTAAGTGAAATACCCTTGAGTACACTGTTAAATCCTAAGCAAACAAAGAAACAAGCAAAATTTTCTTAACGGTTCAATGAAGTGGTGTGTTGATGGCTGATCTTCCCCTGTCTTGGTGCTCTTTGTGGGCAGGGGAAACACAAAGATTTGGTCAACTGTCTTGGTGCTCTTTGTGGGCAGGGGAAACACAAAGATTTGGTCAACTGTCTTGATGCTCTTTGTGGGCAGGGGAAACACAAAGATTTGGTCAACTGTCTTGGTGCTCTTTGTGGGCAGGGGAAACACAAAG
>JAQQZZ010045736.1:0-10245 GCA_030265115.1 Mopalia vespertina | reverse complement strand
GTGATTTGACTGGGATTATGAGCATATATTTTCAAAAAAAGCCTCTAGTGGTGGACCTGCTAGCTACTCAGCTTGTTAGTTTTATATGTGGAGATGAAATGTCCAAAAAATGTGTTCTGTAGGTATAATAACAGCTGAGGAGTTGGCATTTCCCCAAGTACGGTACACTGAAAAATGATAGCAGATAAAATGTGTTTCTAATCTATTTTACGACAGTTTTACCTCTTTCATGCTCAATTCTTTCAAGTAATTCAATCTTTTTTTTTTTCACAATTTGTTTATAATATCAAATTGACTTATTGTATGTATGTTTCGCAAATAATTATGTATACATATTGTGAAATATACCAGTTTTTCTATAAAATAGACAAGAGCTGACCGTGTCAAATGTAAGTTGAATTCCATTCAAGCTGTGATCAATCTCTTAATAGACTAACACCAATCAGCCACATGTGGTGTCAGTGAATAAGTGCTCAATATACAATACACGGAAACTGTTGATAGTCTTATATGCACAGCGGGCAGACTGTTAATCCTCTCCAGGTAGCTACCTGTATTTAATTGATTGTCAGAACACCTCTGTTGTAAATAATGTAGTCAAGTTTTATCATAAAAGTTAATGGTCTTCTAATTCAAATTTTTTTATAGGGTCTGCTCTAGGATAAAGATCACTATCTCAACTTTTTGAATAGGCAATAATAAAAAAATCACAAATTTTTAGCTGAGTGGGGCGAGGTTAAAGTATCCTTAAGCTAGTTGCATAAAGTGCGGTTATATTTAATCCTGAATGATCTGCATCAAGCAATGACTGGCTTAAGAATTTTTGATCTGTAAACTTTTTACAGTTCTGTGGTTTCAGTTGATAGAAAAAAATGATAACTCCGGTCGTTTCAGAGTGGCCATTACTGTGCTGGTAAAGGGGAGTGAATTTCGGTTAACTATTTTTGTTTAATAATATTTTTGTTCTATTACTAAACTTGAATTTGTATCAAGTTGTTTTTGAGCTTAACAGGAAGCCGATATGTTTGTGATGTCTTTGTGCTGTCCTGTATTTGTCCGTTGTTGTTTTTTTGTTTGTTGCCAGTGATGGCCGGCACCCTGTCATGTGAGTGAAACAACCTTAAGTAGGGTGTTAAACCCCAATCAAACAAACAAATGTATTAAGTTGTCATATCGGCCAGTGGTACACTTCTCTATGTTTGATGTAGCATCACTAGCAATATATTAAAGTAAAATTTTAAAATTAAACTCTATCAGTAAAGAAAGATAATGAAATCCAACAAGGGGAGTTAATCTCTATGAATGAAGACAGGACAAAAGTATAATATGCCAAGATATTCTCAGTACAAATACTTGTTTGGTATCCAGCTAGGGATAGTTTTACTAAGCCTTTGCACACTCAGTTGTCATGGCACGAAAATGTCTTTAACACTTGATGTGAACAACTAAATTGTTGTTCTACAGGATATTCTGCCAGAAGCTTACAAAGCCTTCTCTCAACTGTTGCAAGATCTGGCCCTTTATCTCTGTAAGTATTCCCTACCTGTGTATATGCAAAGCTAAATGCATATTGGCAGAAGTATGTCTATTATAAGTATGGCATGTAATATTACCTAATGTCAATGAGGTATTTTCTATACAGCTGCTAAAGGTTAGTGCCCTGTAGCATACAGTGTTAGGGTTTGAATATCACAACATGACTCAGACTGAGAAATGATAGGAAAGCAAGTTATACACAAGCACAGCTGCTTTTGACATTTCCAGTTAACAATGATTATTTTCAGTTTGTGTACATGCATCAAGCACCTAAAAGCATTGCATGAAATAGAACAGCTGTGATCTGTTCGTAACTTGTGATTTTTTAATAAAGGTACATTTAGCTTAAGCTCTATTACCCATGAAACATCAGTAATTTCTGAAATTTTCTATGGGTGAATCTGAGAAAAGTGACATCTCCTGTGCCACCTATGTCACGTGAAATGTTAAAAGCTTCTCAAAAACCAACATGCAGTTGATATGGGCATACTTCTAGTTAATGGACTCCTGATATAGATTATATGATATATTTATAATTATATGAAACTTCATTTAATTGTGGGCTGTAGAAAGTTGTCAGCATGTGAGAGTGGATGGTTATATCCTGCATTGTTTTCCTCTCCTTTAAGTATGATGTAAACTCCCACTCAAACAGTATTATTCTACTTGTATTATGTAGGGTTTCTCATGTAGGGTTTCTCATGAAGTGTTAAATCTATAATGATTGTGTTAATTTGATGTTTTCAGTGTGCTGCAGGCCTGAATTATGGACAGACTCTATTTGTATCATGTGTATGACATTGTGGACATCGTATTTGAAAGAACATGCTTGTTTCGGAAGTGTGATTTCATCCAGACTTCTGAACTGGATGAACAAATACCATTGTTTAAAGGTACTTGCATAAGGTTCAAATGAATTCATTGTGGTACTTAGCTGAATCCTGTATATAAAAGCCCTACCTGCCATATCTACATGTAGATATTTGTAAATTTGTTGGTTGATAGGATTGCATTTCACCAAATTCCGTAAATTAATATGGCTGTTATTTTGCAATATTCACAGCATAATGATTTGGTAACAAATTCTCGAATAAACTTGGATTATAGCTTGATGTATTAAAACAACAGATGGGATTATATTCATCAGATTCTGTAAAGCAATGTCACAGTGGTGTTCTTTTACAATCTTTTACGTTTGCATGTAAACTCGATAATTTGAGATCAAATTCACCTACATTAACTTCCACTTTTGAATGTGGCTTTTTCCTGATATGCCAACAAATTGGACTGTTTTGAAAACGATAGGACTGTAATTGCATAGTTTTGTATTATTCACGTCCTGTTTTATTTCACTTAAGTTGTGGTTTTTTTTTTTTACAGATCAGCAGCAAACCTTTATGTGAATTTGTTAGACAGCTTCTTCATAAGGGCCTCCTAACGCCGTCACAACTGAACAAATCTGCATTCCCACTCTTAAGAATTTCTCTCACAATGGTAGGTATTTATTTAACATCTATTTTAGTTAATAAGAGAGTAGTTTCCTTCACCCCTTAGTCTGGGACATTGTAATGTGAGTGAGATAACCTTAAGTATGATGCTGAACCTCCAGCATACACCCTCATAGTCTTTGGAGCAAAGGGTCAACACAAAGTCTATTTATTTGTGGTGTATTTGTGGTGTTTTTGTACTTTGTCTTGTGATTGTTTGTTGCCTGTGGTGCCAAGGCCGATTAGTATCACCCATTAGCCTGGCACACCGTCCTATAAATAGAGCACCTTTGAAACCCTGTTAAACCCCAATCAAACAAAGAAATCATTGTTAGAGCATGTGGTTGGCAAGATTTTATCCTGTTTATGAGGAGCAGTATATTGATTGACAAGCAGTTTGTGATGGAACATTTTCAAAGGAATCACAAAAATGTGAAAATTTTGATCTTTCAGTTGGCTTAAAAAGTTAATTGTGCTTGCTTTTCAGAGAGGCTTCATATAAGACCCAACAAACAACCATCTTAGTGAAATAATATTGTGATTAGAGAGGGGTTGTTTTAATTCAGGCTTAAAATGCTGCTGGTTTGGAGGGATGTTCCATTTGCCCTGCTGCTCTGAGCTAAGGGGTAACATGAATCTGACCCATTTTTTGACATCTGTGTATTAGGTCTTGTGATGTCCTGTCTTGTCTTTGTTAGTTGCCAGTATCTTTGATGCTGGTTTCCTTCATCCATATGTAAAAGAAATAACCTTATATACATGGTTAAACCTCAATCAAACAAACATAAAAAACAACTACACCTATATACGCCACATTATATCTAGAAACTTTTAACATACAGAATAGTTTATTTAACCCTACATGTATGTTTTACCTGTTGTGCTAGTCACAGCATCCAATATGTATTTGTTCTTTTTCGTTATTTAAAAGGGTTTATTTGTGAATGTTGCGGTGATGTTAATGGATATACTGAGATCTGAAGCAAAACGCTGTGGAGATTTGGAATCTTATACAGACTTGATAGATGGCCTTCATCAGAACCTTGTCACACTGGGTGAGGGGGATTTGTTAAGAAAACTAGATGCTCTGACAGCCAATGCTGATCAGGAAATACTTGGAATTCCAAAAAGCAACAACTCAGATCTGCCAGATCATCAAACTAATATTTCCAAAGTTCTAAATTCTATTGAACATGTTCCAGTAACAAGTGACCAAGATCCAGCAACTAGTAACCAAGATCCAGCAACTAGTAACCAAGATCCAGCAACTAGTAACCAAGATCCAGCAACCAGTAACCAAGATACAGCCTGTATCAATCAAATTCCAGCATCCAATATCCAAGATCCAGCAACTAGTGACCAAGATCCAGCAACCAGTAACCAAGATACAGCCATTAGCAATCAAATTCCAGCAACTAGTAACCAAGATCCAGCATCTGGTCACCAAAATCGAGCATTTTGTTCCAAAGAATCCGTTGCTGTCAGTGACAAACTTTTGCCAACAGAAACAATTTCTGAAGCATGCCCTTGCAGCGTTCACAAATCTGACAAAGCATGGACGGAAGAGCTTACTGATATGGAACTGCTTGAAGTTCTCTGTGTGGACAGTGCTGTGAGTATGAAAGGACAGGTGAATTCCACCAATTCTTCTTCAAAAGATCATGTGACACAAACAGAAAGCAGTAAACTTTACAGCATCCAATCGTTCCAAAATGAAAGTGTTCTGGAACCTTGTACCTTTTATCAAAAGCGCTGTTCATCAGAGTCTATGTGTGAACTAGCATTATCAAATCAAACTTATAAACCTGGTCTGTCAAATTGTTCTCTGCCAACTGAGAGTGGAGATAATGATAAAACAAACACAGCATATGAATGTATGGGTTGCAACCAGCTTTCGTTAAAATGTGTAGGAAACAATAATATTTCTCCCACACTCGACTACGCTGTGTGTGTACAAAACGGAATTATGCATGGTCATAATTTGAATTGTGACAAAATACACATATCTGATAGAAATTCTGACATGTCTGATATCCCAGTCACAAATACAAAAGACTTTACTGCAAGCAATCTGAAATAAATGTTCAGAAAGTAACACAATAGACATGCACTATGTTTTCCAACAAAAAACTTTTGATTAGATTTATTTATCAATTGTTTTTTAACTGGTCTGCTTGGACCAGTCCGCCACTGTCGTAAATATTTTGTGTGGCAATGTTGCTGTATTTAGTTTCATTCTCTGACTGCTATTGTAGTTTTTCAGACTGACTGTTTATTAAGCTCGATGAGGGGCATCAGATATAAAGGGAATTTCGTCCCATCTCTCTTTTCCAGTTTTCCACGGGGTACACATCTGTGAATACAAATACTGAAGAGGCCGCATAACCAAGCAGATGCCTGATTACAGTGCTAAAAACAATACTGAAACATCACCAACTCCTAAAACAGAACTTGAAAGCCAGTCTTGTCTAAGTTTATCGTGACCTGTAAATGCCACTCAATTAGGACTCGAGTAGTCGTATCTTTCACACACAAATAAAGGAACATTAAATGAAGTACTCGTCAGTCTTTTTACCTGACATTGCTGGTTTAGATTCACTACATGAATTTCAGGTAGCCAAAATTAAGACTAAACAATTTGAAGTGGACAAGTGTCGAGATGATCATTCTGTTTTATTACTGTCAACCATGGAAATACTTTCCGACTGGTAGTGAAATAAAACTTTAGGCTGTATTTTTTTAAGGTTGTGATTAAATATTCAACACATGTTTCTTGTATACTAGTATTCAGCTTTCTGTGATCAAATTCTGACTATTATTTCTGTCCACATTTTTAAAGAACGTATTTGTGGACAAGTTTTAAATGTTTCTTTGAAGTTGAAAATGGTCTGTATATACCATAAACTAGGGGGATTTCAAAGTGAGATAAATTTGGACAATATCACAGATAATGTGTAAGTCAAAGTGTAATCAAGTATAACAAATTATTAAAAAAAACAAAGAACTTTCCGTGTTCAAAGCTTTCCTGCCAGCGTGTATATTCATCTTTAGGGTAAGTTGAAGAAAAGTTTAGTGTGCAGAAACCTTAAGTCAGAAGCCCAAAATATATGTCTGTTACTTCATTGTCCTTAATTACTTGTTTTTATGATGAAGTGTTCATTATCGTGCTGAGATCAGACACTGCTTGAGTGTGATTATACTCCTTAGTTGATGAAATCAGTATTCAGTGTTGTAAACTTGTGAAATGAAAGCTTCATAGGATGAACCATTTATTGGGAAGAAAGGGATTTGAAAGTTTCCTTTGTCCGGAACAAAGTCAAAGCAATTAGGCATCGCGACACTGTGGAAAATCCGGTATTATTATTACTATGCAATTTAACCCGCAAGAGTCCATGTGAAATTTCCAGAGAAAATTCCTATAATGCAGACACTCAAAATTATTTCTTAACAGTTGCTTTCTGTTCCTCATTCAAACCAATGTGGACTTCTCTTTTTGAGACACTTATGGCAAACAAACACAGCCTGTGTGTTGAAATGTTTGTCTCATTTTTCATCTCAAATTGCAGATTGTTGGAGCAGGTTTCTAATCATGATTGTATGATGCTACCTTGTACATGGTCAGCAAATCATGTAAGTTTTTATGGTATATTTCCAGTGCCCTGAATTTGATCTACATGTATGATCTAAAAGACTTTAATCGTGTGTTATAATATTTTGTGGGACATATAACACAACAGCATTTAACAGATGATTTTAGGGGACGCATATTTGTTTTATCTCTGGCATTTTATTAGATAATGGAAATGGTGACCTTTTGCCAACTCTCCTTTGCTTCATTAAATGCCCTTCAATACCATCTTCCCGAGGCGAGGCGGTAAAGAAGTTCGTCACTCCTTTCCTGAATGAAAGTGAAAGTCTCATCTTACACATTTAGACCCTTGCTTTAGGAAGATGTTTGATACTGGAGTATATGGAATTAAACTCAACACAGAAAAGGGGAGATTGTTTTAATCAGATTGAAAGTTCACTCACTATACATAAAAGCCATTTGCAGAGGCGTTATCAGCTCTTGGTTCTGCATGCGAAATTATCAACTTATTCGAAACAGGGACAATGTCTTTGTAATTATGTGAAAATCCAATTAGGACTACTTTTAAGAGGCAAGGTAAATTTCGTTTCCAACGTTCTCATATTATATGTATTGTTTAATGTGATATCTATTTATTAAAGATGTTTGTAGAAATTTTAAAAAGTCTTGTTGGTATTGTTAATCATGTTAATGACTGAAATATGGACACTAGTCCGACTACCTTATTTTCTGGGCCTTGTTGTGGTCCATTCAGTAATGCACTTGAAGGGTATACTCTTCAATGGGCATGTTCATCATTTAAAACAACTTGAATTCCTAGTTCTGGGTTTATACTAAAATAAACCCTTAAGCTAACTCTTACCCTGATCATTACCCAGGCACCCAAACACTTTGGCGTCATGTCTTACATGACGGATGTACCATTCAATATACCTGGTTTGCGATGGTCTTTAATCATTCGGTTTAACGATAATTATAAAATGTTGTTTCCTGAAGTTTAATAAAAGTCCTAAACAAACAAAGTAATGTAAAAAAGTTATAATTAACAAGATAACAGTAAAATTACAAGCCCTATAGAAATAATTGAATACACTTTTGTACATAGAGAAGATGAAAGTAAGATCTACAAATTGAGCAAGAAAAAAAAAACTTGCTGTAAAGTCTACCTCTTGATAAAACTAGGACATGAAATAAGCTGACCTGGCATATTTGTTAACAAACCTCAGATGCCCCCATACAAGGAAGATTAGTTTTTCTGTCTTTTAAGTACTAAGACACCGACACATATATCTTTTTTGCTATAACCGGACCTAACAATAAGTAATAATTTTTAGAAAACCAATTAACGCCATTAAACCACATACTGTTAAACATTGACCTGGTTTACCAACTCTAAGAAGCAATGGGTGGTAACCATGAATCTTTAGTACAATGACATACAATCAGCTTGGATCAAAAAGAACATCTCAATGGTAAGCATGTCTGCCTCCTGATCCGCCTGTTGACCTTCGGTATATGAGGAAGTCACACGCTCTAGGAATCCTGGCATTTTAACAAGGTTTCCTCTTGGTTTTTCACAGTATTTAAAAAAAGTGTGAAGTGGACACTCATTAATTATCTACCCTTGAGTATGAACTTAAACTCAAATCAAATAAATGATTCAAGAAAATTTCAGAAATCTCTTTCACAGAAGAGATTTTAAGACAGTTACACAAAATTCTAATATGCTGAAGTGTTAAGGTCACCTAGCCATAATGAGGCTTTGTGAAAGTGAGCCTTGGGGCCCATATTCATAAAGCTAGTTAAGTATTTCTTCCAAGTTATGCTGAAAATGTCCTACATTTTGTTTTTCATTCTCCATTGAAAAAGGTAAATGTAAAATAATAAAGTTTACAGTTGATCAAATTTACTTATAACCTTTCATTTAGGACCATAAAAGGGTTATGTATTTAAAATGATGTTTACCGAGTATAACATAACTGTAAAAAATGCTTCAGTAACTTACTGAATATGGTTCTTGGCCCATTTTCACAAAGTCTCTTTAAACTTAGGGGAAAGAATCAAGTCTCTCATTAAAAGAAAAAGGACTTAATATTTACATGATCAGATCAACTTAATAAAGTTGTTCGATTTTAAAAACATTGGCTATTTCTAAGCCCTCATTGATTCTGTAGTTGATTCAGAATTCGTTAAAGACACAATTTCAATGAGACTGTGATTTCCTGTAGTTGGCACTGTAAGTGAAATAACGTAAATACAGCGTTAAATCCCAATCAAACAAACAAGCAATTTAACTGTGACAGGCTAGCACTGGTAGCCATAATAGTCTTCCCTCAAATTTTCATCATAGCCTGATCTCTGTTGATACACTTCTTGCCTGCTAGAAATCAGATTACAGTTTCTCAGGTTTGAGGTCTGGTGTCTGTTGTAGAGATTGTACTGCATATCTCCGTCACAATCCTTTCATGAAAAAATTATAAATAAATTAATTTCCTTATCTGCATTTTCCAGATAAAAAATGTTAGATGTGAAGTTTCTTAATTTTAATTTATCAATTCATCATAATGATTCCTGATTTTTTTTTATTTTATTGCTTTTCATACTAAATTGCAAGAACAAGAAGATCAGTGAATATGTTCATATGACATCCCTTGGTCCAAGGAGGTTATTTTACAGCGAGATAATGTAAGCTGCTTGTAGACCTATGTTGACATTGAACCCAGTCTTTTTTTCAGAGAAATATTTATTAAAGGTCACTATTTACATGCCACAGAAATACAGAAGTTTACCCATAACATTTTGTCAACGATAGCCTACAATATTGTTTATTATGCTGTTTATAGTATAGAACTCTGATTGCCTAATTCTTGCCATAAAGAGAGGGAAGTCCCTCTTGTCGTGTCATAACTATAAACTCTTGTTGGCATCAATATCATATGCTTTGCTCATTTTGTCAGAAGTGTTAACAAATCTAGAAAATAAAATATTAAAAACAATTATGTATTGTAACTATAGCTGGATACTTTACTTACATCAACTTCACTAAGTTCACCTTCTAACTCTTGAGCTTCCCTCAAAAATCCGAAATGTTCTTCCTGTTGGTCAGAAGTCATGGCTCCTCTTTGCATCAAATTCTGAGCGCTGTGCCTATACAACGGATCAAATCAAGATTAGACTTTTTTGAGGTTAAAAAAAATTAAACTAATTTACATGCAATCATCATTTGCTGGAATACCAAGTAAATTCATATCTTGACAGCATTGGCATCAGTTGCTAGAATGCCAAGTAAGTATGAAGAGTTCAGACGCAAAAGCCGATAAACGCTATCCTGGGTAAATTTAAAGTACACCTACCATGTTCCAGGGATTACCTTCCCCTTACTGTGTATAAAATCATTTTTCTTGCAAAAGTCGATATAGCCCATCTCTTGGGCATTGAAATATTACAATTTATTTCAAACACCGACAAGCGACACTACCGATTTTCAGCAAAACACGACATATCCATTCAGCCACTGAATGGGCCGAATTATGGTCACGTGCGTTGTTTCTTCGAACAATATGGCGGCGCCCATGTTTGACAGGCGTGTGATCTTCTAAGTCAAACCGCATATAAACTCTGTAAATGTGTATC
>JAQQZZ010045725.1:0-10246 GCA_030265115.1 Mopalia vespertina | reverse complement strand
CCCTTAATTCACGTCCAACAAGCTTCATTTAATAGCTGAGATAACGACCGTAAAACGAGTGCATAGATATATAAATTGAAGCCTCCGTGTGATCGAAAACTGACACTTCATATCACTTCACCACAGTTATCATTTTGTCCACCTTACATCTGCACCCCCCCTCTCCCCCTTAACACCAACTGTCCCACCCACCCATCCACAGATTGACACCATGACCTAATCAAATCCCAAGGCTGCATAATACACTATGACAGTGTCACGAATTAGGTTGAAAATCTATCCTCCCAATGGACTTTTACTGGCCTAGGACTTAACTCGGAGACGGCACCTGCTTTTGTGCAGCAGTCTCCTCTTTCGGTCACTAGGGTCCAACGTAACTGTCAACGATCTCGTCGTTTATACGGTCAGCTGTTGATGTGTGCACTGAATTGATTTTTGACAATTTACAAAGTGGGTCAGATGTAGTGGTTTCATTTGATTTATCCAGCTGTGGTTTGTCATTCACAAAATATAACCTCTGTACAAATGTATTGTCATTGATCAAGGTCGATTTTCATACATAGTCATATTTGCACAGTAGCTCTCCCTTCATGTAGCTATGTAAATGACCTACAGCAACTGAACGGTAAAGCATTTCAAGCAACCAGAATTAAAGTTTATAGTTGCACGTTATTTCAGGTATATATACAGACTTAACGTCCATGTAATACCCTCAAGTTTAAACAATGACAATTTACTACTGTTTTCAATTGGTCAAATATCCTAATAAAGTGCTGAAATGTCGTGTTTGGAGCGCTCGTTTTAATGAGGCAATTTATCCACAATGCGGTTATTCTACCAAGCATACACGTTTGGTGTCAGAGTTGAGCTCTACCATGATTATGACACGACGAAGACAAATTAAAAAAGCAAATCTATCGTATAGTCGGTAACCTGATCGGTTACCGCATACATGTACTTATATTATTTGATTAGTGGCTTTCAGGCATGCTTTTAGTGTTAGGTTGTATTTACCACTTTAGACGTTAACCTAGCTATATTGTCGACAGAACGCCTTATGTGTATTTTTATTTTATAAATGATAACAAATGTAGGCTCTAAACAAGTACACTCTTGTGAAAAATATGGCTCTAATGGAACCCTTTAATGTTCTTCAATTATGGCTCTAGTGGAACCCTTTATGGTTCTGTAGCGACCCTTTTCAGCAACTGTTCCATGTATTTCTCCCTATCTTATTATGCCAAAGAACCGTTTTTATCCTTATGGTTCCATTGAGAACCATCCTCTTTTCTAAAGAACCCTCAAATATACTTTTTATTCCGATGCACACCAATCACGAAATGTCCAAAGACTATATTAACAAAAGCTGAATAAAAACGAGGACAAGGTATCTTTCATGATTCCAGACTTTCTTAAACGTCTCGTGGTCGTGGCTGTACTCATGGAATACATAATTTAAAGCTGTTAAAAAGCTGATTTTTGCAGAATTATCTGTAGGGTAAAATTGAATAGAAAGGCATCACAATGTAAACTTCGTGCCATTCGTCTTACAACATCCATTGATTTCTACACACCGTCGACAATGACCATTAATAGAGAATCCCGGCAGAAAAGGGGTTTCCTTTTGTTTCGAAAATCCACTAAAAGAATTCTTCCTCCAGTAACTATTTATGTTCTATAGCATCTTTTACGATGCAAGCCCGCGTGCAAGAGAATTCTGTGTGAACAACTGTTTAGTTCAAACAATAATATTATTTTGTCTTGTTTCTAGTCTGGTAGCTAATAGCATTGAATACAAAAACAATACGTTAGAACAAAAAAATATAAGACAATATTAATAGATTTGTGTTATAAAACTTGTGTAAGAATTGGTACCTTCAAAACTCCATCTTGTGGTATCCTCTGTAAGTAATGGTTTCCGAATGTTTCATTGGGTTTCTGAAACAATTTTATTTTATTGGCCATACCAAACTAGCACTTTATTAAATGAAGTTTATTGTAAATGGAATTGCTACGTGTGTCAATTGGGAGAATTGAAATGGTTTTCGACACGATCTTTACTGATACAGTCGGATTCGGAATGATCTTGAATTTATTATTTTTGTTTTGGGATCACTGCAATGATCATGTGAGAAATCAATTCAATTCGCCCAGCAACAGCTGTCTGTATGACGTGCTAGTGCGACGACAGCTACAGGAGGTCCCTGGTGACTGAAGTCTCATATTGGGATTCTCCAGCCGTGAGTGTGTCAATCGCAGAATTTCCATAACGTAATGTATGGCCGTAAGAAACAATGTCAAAGATTCACAAGTTGACAATTGCTTCTTGTCAATACAACTAACTAAAATCGTTTACACGCATACGTTTGCGCTATAGAACTGTTCTGGGAGAAGGAATATCGGCACAATTATTAACAATAGATTAATTTTATTTCTGCATGCAAATAATAAAAATCAACAAATTCGATGATTGTGCAGTCTAATGACATCTTAACTGCTGTACAGTGATCAGCAATAAGAAAAGGTTTTAATTGGCTAGCCATGCTAAGAATACTATATTGTGACAAGGCCATGTGTCAGGATCGTGAAAATATTTCCATGATTTCTTTACAATTAGTAGTTTCATAACGTTCAACGACAATAAATGTATTTACGAAATTTCAAATACTTCATCAAATATTGTGATATATTTCTGTTTGTTTGATTGAGGTTTAACGCTGTACTTAAGGTTATTTCGAAATAGCGAAAGAAACCCCCCTCGACACCACTGGTAACAAAGAAAGACACGACAGGACAATACAAAAACATCACACTCCTGCAGATCAGCTTCATGTTGCTCCTTAGCTCAGCCGTCAACAGGGAAACAAGAAGCTCCATCCCAACTCTCCGCTTGTAATATATGTAAGCTGGGCAAATTGTGTATGCAGATGGGCAGGTAGCTTCATTCATGTCAGTTAATTTAACCACTTTAAAGAAGCCAAGTGAACGAATTCTACGACTTTGCAGTCTGACTTCTTAGCTGGTGCACCTGCAATATTGTTGAATTGTTGAATACTGTAGGCCCATAACCTGACACGACAATGAATATACATACAAATTAAGTGATCGAAAGTTGCGAAAGAAGTACATGTAGGCTTTACACAGTGTGGGTTACAGAGGGACAGACTGATAATGTATGCCCTTTACCCACACCAGTAAACAAAAAAAACAAACAAAAAAAAATTAAAGAAGCTGTACATTTGTATACGTTGATGTGCGTTGTTGTGTTTTTAGTTTGAGCAATACATGCTGTAATTTGTTTTGATGTACGCATGCAGTCTCCACCTTCAATTAGCAACAACATTATTTAGACTTTAAGAATAAAAGGGGATTGTTCAATTACTGCATTACAAAGGGAGCATTCAATTACTGAACTACAAAGAAGTAGATCAAGAAGCAAATGTTTTAGAAAGGTACGATTTCATGTCACATATATTTTAATTAAGCCTTGAATGCATCCGTTTGACGACATCCTGGACTTCCTTTAAATCGTCTAGAATAAAGATTTTTTGGCAATTAATCTAAACACTTCCGATATGTTCTCAAGTCAATTTGTCTTTATTTCTCTGATGTTGATTCTAAGCGTCTTCGTCGTTGTCATCTATTAACTGGCACTCAGAGCCGGTCATAAATTTTACATCCTCACTCTGCTGCAAGCATATAAGTTGTACGGCATTGTTAAACTTGTCTCCTGTCTAAAAGTGGGTAATATGCTTAGATTAATAAAATCCATTACATATGTCTATAGATGAATGATAACAGAGTTATTAATGGATTTTTAATGTAAAACGCTTGTAGGGAACAGATACAATCAGAAAAGGCAGAGTCTAATGTCTCACTTTAATTGGTGAATATATTACAGATCGATAATGATATTTGAGATCAGTGAAAGCAAAATATCTCTCTGAATACTCAGCTTCGTCTTAAATTTCTTGCCTTGACTGGGTATGTAACGCTGAAAAATCAATCGATGTCAGCTTCCATTTAATATATGCATTTGGTTTAATTGGGTTTATTGTCGCACTTACGGTTATTTCACTGATATAACGGCTTGCTAGACTAATAGATGAAGAAAACAACCCTCTAAACCAACAAACAGTATAAGACAGGACAATTACAAGACACAATAGAAAAATACGCCAGAACAGTTGGGCTTTTTGTTACCATTTATCTCTGCCGAGAAGCACAAGAGCGACAGGACAGCCACATAGAGCAACACAAAAATATCACAAACGAAATCGGTTTCTTGCGCCCCTTAGCTCTTCCGGGGATCAGAAGAGCAACAGGACAACCACGTGACACCATATACCTCACACACTAATGCATGCTCAATATACAATACGCTGACGACAGTTGGTATAAAGCCTATAGTGCATTGGGGGAGATGAATAACTTAAATTAATTCAGAGATACCACATGTATACATCTGGATCAATACACATGCATAACAACCGAACATACATGAACGTGCTAACACTTTAATACAGTTATTATGTAAAATTAAAGAAGTTGCAAACACATCCCATGTGGGCATGTTTACGCAGATTGTATATACTATACTGGGTATACTTTGGGATGCAGTCTGTATACCTGTCTAGTTCTCGATAAAATTAATGTACATGAGTCTTACCACTTTATCAATTCATAGAAACGACCAAAGGATGGAGATGTGGTAAGACCGAGTGAGATGTATAAATGATGACGAAGTGTTTGTATCAGCTAATGGGGTGGATTCAGTTCTATATTTGACTGACCATGTGTTGTAAAAGGTGTGTTCGAATACGAATCTGGTATAACGGAACGTGTCGAGTTTGGGCGGTGATGAAAATAAGGCTATGAATTAGAGAAGGCGAGTTGACGGTCGTTATGGGAGTCGTTAATCATGCCCAGCACGTGCCATCTGACATGGTAACATCATCCCGAAACACCTTTAGAGGAGACAGGTGTGTATTACGCACAGAATAATTAGTTATACAGAAAGCCTAAGTTATCGTTAACATGTAATCAACTCGGCACGTGCATGGCGTATGGGAAGAGCCTGTGTCCGTGTAATCAGACGACCAGCTCCCCAGAGCGGTGCCGGCAAATGTGTTACCCTCTAGTCAAAATAACAAACAGACTTGTTAACAATGACCACAATCTATGTAATTTGATGCTGTGATATCCAAGCAATAAAACGAAAACGTGTATGCTAGTTTTTATTACCAAGGTTAGTTATTGTATCATGTGTGTGTGTGGATCATTTAGATTTATTAAATTTGTCATATTGATCAATGATTCAACCTGTACTCAATATTATGCAAGGGGCCACGGCTACCTTAGTCAGGGGTTTCTTCATAAAGCAGTCTCGTCGGATTGTTTTCCTTTTTATATTTCTTATAAACGAAAAAGAAGAAAAAATATTTATTAAGACATTATCATTCGACCAAATCCGATAGCCTTGTCTATTATTCCAAGTAGTACCAACAAACAAAAACAAACTATATTTGTACTATTCGTATGCCTATAGTTACATTATAAAGTAATGTTGTATTTAGTCCGAAATGACTATATTTGCCATCCAGAAAATGTGGTTGTAGGGTTTGTGCTTGATTTTTAACTGTAAATTGTGGAAACGTGAACTGATGATGGGAATGGGAGTAAAATGGTTCAGACAGTTTCATGCTTGGCTTAAATAACAGTATCTTTGATATAGGGTAGAGCCGATGTATTTTGAATCTAGCTGTTGGCATTCTTCCATGCATATTCTTTAGCGCAAGAGACTGTATTCGGCTAATCAGCTTATACTTACTGGAACACATGGCGTAATGTTTATGGTGAAGTTAAGTATGGCATACGATCAAGAGTCTAACGTAACCGGTGTTCAAATAATCGCGTAGATACCCGTTACAAAACCAAAAATCTACAGTACAAATACGAATGATACGAATTCCACCAGAATTGGGAACACCCGGACTGAGGACCGCTGTGTACGTTCGGTAACACATACTATGTGACATAGACCTTGTATCAATTCACCGTTCATTTCTGCTAAGTTGTGTTTATATTACAAATACCTAGACAGACACGCGAGGATATTGTATATACTAGGCAGCAAAGATACGTATGAGACAACCTAAAAATGTGATACTTTTCAGATGATTAATAATGTATGCGATAGAAATGGCGCGTTTCACAAGACACAATTGAGGCAAACTTTATTTCTCGTATTAAACCATTCCATATCGACAACGGCATTGGATGAATTCACAAATGCTCCATAATAAATTGACGTCAGTACTTAACCGTGAGGCCACTAAGATTACCATTAAATCTCACCCACGCACACTATTTCTGAGATTATATTCCACTGGCTTGAGGACTAATCACTTAATTAGCAACCGTCTATTGTATCTACTGACATATATAACTTCCCGATATTTCCATCATACCATCAGTAATGGTAAATATAAAACAGCCCCCCTTGAGGTAAAAACTGAAACAGTAAGTGCTTTCAGTGATTCCAGATATACATTTGTAAAGTAATGTTTCTTAAAGAACACCTTTGACTAGTTACAGCATACATGACTACTTTATCATTGTATCCTCTTATTCATGGTGCGGCCGTGGTTAGCGTGTCGGCTTACTAATATCTAATCCCGCTCACATGTCAGACTCGAGGAGGGAGTCACACAATATGGCTCCGGCAATCGTGCGGGTAGTTTGGTCAAGGTTTTCTACCGTATTTAAGTAAGATAATTAGCGAAGTGGGTAATCTGTCGTCCTACATTGAATTACTCTTCAGTACGACCTTCATACCCCAATCAGACAAACAAACTGACCGCGCGTTCTTTGACGTAACAATTGCCTGTTATTTAATGACATTCCGGTCTTTAACCTGGGATATGGCAAGTTATACTATATCGCAGCTAAGCCTATATAGAAAATCATAGTATGAGTCAAAATAAAGATAGCCTTTTTAGAATTACACTGCTTGTGTATAATGTTCAACTTTTTGTGGAATTAAAGGTTTATGTGGAATTCCATTCTGGGAAATATAAAAATAAGTCGACTGCAAAGTTAAAGCGATATTAGGATAAATGAAAGTCGTGCAGAATCTCTTGGGCTCAAAATGGACAGAAACACGTGTATCCTTTTTGTTTAAAGTTAAACTGAAATTTATGACATTGATAAATATTTCAAAATTCCAATAACATATATATAAAAGTTGAACTTTTCATTTAATTTTTCAGTCCGGGTATACAATTACGTACAAGGTGTAGGAGACCAATGGGACTATCACAGCAGACTAGGCTCTCAACTGTGGGAGTTTTAATATGTTAATATGTAGTTCCAATAAATAAATACTTGTTTAAGTGGCATTCAAGGCTTTATGAAAAAAATCCAGAAGTTGAAAATCCATAGTCTCTCGTTTTATTTGGATAAATAATTAATCATGTGTATTTCACTGAATATCTGACTTAATGGGCCCATTGAAATAGGTTTGACCCACATGCTCATATAGATCAAATGTAGACTGAATTCAAAGCCCATCTTCAAATGCCTTTTTTAGAGACTCAGATGCTGGAAAATTCTACACAGAAACAGAAAATGGTTTATGAGACTCCAAATGTGCCGCATTTTAAAGAAATAATATAAGGGCTTAGATTTGTTGAAATGTTTTAAGAAAGATATATTTTGTATTTTTTCCTGATATCTGAAGGTTAGACTGACAAAACGGTCCATTAAAATTGTTGTAAGCAAAATTTGAAAAAAAAAACCGAAAAAAAACCCCACAATAAGCCAAAAGACCATGACCAATGAGCGGTGGAAAACGTATAAAACTGTACCATAACAACAATGACCATTTCAATTGTTTCGGACAATACCACGACCATGTTCGTCGAAAAACGAACAAAATAGGCACCTTTATTTTTGGGCTTTTCTAATGAATAAATTTATTTATTTCTTGTTATGATAATTACATTCTGAGAAATAAACAACCAAAAATACACTGTATTTTTTGTGTGGAGATAAGTTTCAAAGTTATTACTGGATTCTCACTAAACTGACTTATTTGTACTCCTGATATCTATTATTAAAAAATATTAACATACTTGTACATACGGTTCCGAACTATTTTCTATATTCATAATGGGGTTAGACAAATAACTTTCCACAAAATTAACCAAGGGACCAAGTGAAAACTAAGGAGGCCAAACTTAATCAAGAACGTATCTGAACAGAAAATGTATGTATGCACTAAAATCAGTGAACGGTTATTTTTTCGGGTGACCAAAGAATTGGACATGCTTTGTCTCCCTAATTCACACATAACAAAGATGGCAACAATAAAGATGTTGTACAACAGACGAATGCTCTTTGTTAGCAGAGGACACTATATCGATGCAACAATTACAGGAATTGTGGTTTTAGACAATTCCATGATAGAAACAAAACTATATCGATACAACAATTGCGAGGATTATGATTTCAGACAATTCCATGACCATCAGCGGTAGACAACAAGGAGAACTATACCAATACAACAACTACAATGATTATGGTTTCGGACAATTCCATGACCATGAGCGGTAGACAACAAGGAAAACTATACCGATACAACAATTCCAAGGATTATGGGAGACAATTCCATGACCATGAGCGGTAGACAACAAGCAAAACTATACCGATACAACAGTTACATGGATTATGGTTTCAGACAATTCCATGATAATGAGAAGTTAACAAGAATCAAAACTATACCTATATAACGATTACAATGATTATGACGACACACAATGCCATGACCATGAGCGGTAAACAACAAACAAAACTATACCGATACAACAATTAAACGCATTATGGTTTCAGACAATTCCATGACCATGAGCGGTAGACAACAAGCAAAACTATGTCGATACAACAATTGCAAGGATTATGGTTTCAGACAATTCCATGACCATGAGCGGTAGACAACAAGCAAAACTATATCGATACAACAATTGCAAGGATTATGGTTTCAGACAATTCCATGACCATGAGCGGTAAACAACAAGCAAAACTATACCGATACAACAATTACAAGGATTATGGTTTCAGACAATTCCATGACCATGAGCGGTAGACAACAAGCAAAACTATACCGATACTACAATTACAAGGATTATGGTTTCAGACAATTCCATGACCATGAGCGGTAGACAACAAGCAAAACTATACCGATACAACAATTATAAGGATTATGGTTTCAGACAATTCCATGACCATGAGCAGTAGACAACAAGCAAAACTATACCGATACAACAATTACAAGGATGATGGTTGCAGTTTTCGTTAGTCATCAACTGGAATAATGCACATAAAATTTATGTATATCAATAAGATATAAAGTGTACGAATGGCAAACCCAAATTCCCAGAAAATGCGCAATAAACAAAGTACAGTAATTGCGGAGGTTTTAAATAAATTTAAATCAAATGACCATCAACTTATAATTGCTGAAAACAGAAAGATTATCCAAACGAAGAGAAACCCGAGTGAAGTGACTGGCGCCATGTCATCTCATCCACCTCACATCTGCTCCCTCAGACTGGTACCATGCCATCTCATTCACCTCATAACTGTTTCCTCAGACTGGCGCCATGTCATCTCATCCACCTCACAACTGTTTCCTCAGACTGGCGCCATGTCATCTCATCCACCTCACAGCTGCTCCCTCAGACTGGTTCCAGGTCATCTCATCCACCTCACAGCTGCTCCCTCAGACTGGTACCATGCCATCTCATCCGCCTCACAACTGCTCCCTCAGACTGGTTCCATGTCATCTCATCCACCTCACAGCTGCTCTCTCAGACTGGTTCCAGGTCATCTCATTCACCTCACAACTGCTTCCTCAGACTGGTGCCATGTCATCTCATCCACCTCACAGCTGCTCTCTCAGACTGGTTCCAGGTCATCTCGTTCACCTCACAACTGCTTCCTCAGACTGGTGCCATGTCATCTCATCCACCTCACAGCTGCTCCCTCAGACTGGTTCCATGTCATCTCATCCACCTCACAGCTGCTCCCTCAGACTGGTGCCATGCCATCTCATCGGCCTCACAGCTGCTCCCTCAGACTGGTTCCATGTCATCTCATCCACCTCACAGCTGCTCCCTCAGACTGGTTCCATGTCATCTCATCCACCTCACAGCTGCTCTCTCAGACTGGTTCCAGGTCATCTCAT
>JAQQZZ010045714.1:0-10246 GCA_030265115.1 Mopalia vespertina | reverse complement strand
TACTTTAATCACTAAACAGAAGAGCTCCACAAATATTGACCAATCAAATATCTTTCTTGTCACATTAGGGGGCCTACATCACGAGTCCAGTTGATGTTATTCGAAACATCAGGACAAATAATGTAGCCTTTGTGTTGCGTGGTGAAATGACACGCGTTTGTATGTAGTGTCATAATAGAAACGAAAGGCTTTGACGCAGAACAATTCCAAATGAATAACAAAAAGTGTTATTTAACGGCAGTGAAATATCACTTTCATGCATGAAGTAAATCCTGGTATTTCATTGGTATATAAATAATAATATAAAATATATAATCATTACCTGTATGTACTTGAACTTTATATGCTCAAGATGTGTCTCCGTCCATCTGGTCACAAACATGGAGCAAAAGGAAGTTTGGAACTTAATTTTCATTGTCCAACAAACGTTGATATATTTATCCTGGCAATTTTGATGAATTGGGCATGGGTCCTAGTTTAGATATTATGCAAACATAATATTACCTGTACTCAGTTACCTGTACTCAGTTACCTGCCCTTTCTGTCTATACTTCATGGTGTTTAAGCATCAATGAGAACGTTTCTTTTTTGTATTTGTCACATGATGACAATTGTGTCTTGTTGTGTAATTATTGAAATCATGTGAGAAGTAAAATCTCCAAAATTTTAAAAACAATAAATAACTTACTGTTCAAACTTCTGTTCACAGGAACTGTTAACTGTCAGTTAATATTTGATCAAATTAAACCTGTTGTAAAGTTGTGAAACAAAGATAAAAATTTGTATTACCTTAGCCAATTTGTTTTTAATTTTAATAAGATTTTTTGATTTTACTTTAATGTGGTCATCTGTAATGTAAAGATGAAATACCTGTGTAGGTTAATTATTAAGATCAGGTATATATCAGTTTGATGAGTGGCTGTATTTCCTGGAGTCCCTTTTCGCCTGCTGTGTTAAACAAATCATCTACACATATCACCATGCTAACCTAAGTCATGTGAGATAAACTTCAGTGCTCTATTACATACCTCTTCACTCATATCACAAATAGACATTTACCTAAAAATGTGACTTTTTGGGTATTTGCTTCTTTAAATATGTATATTTCAAATTAAGTTAAGCAACATTTATCAAAACCTTACTACTCCTAAGAGTACTTCTCAGTCATTGAACTATACCCTTCATATCACAGGTTATAATACTATGGCAGTTTTAAGCCCATGTTTGTATTCAGATTATTAAGGAATCTATTGTACTCACACTGTGAACTTGTACTTACAGCTTCAATATCTTCCCTGACATTGTGGCTGATACTCCTCATTAGAACAAGTGGTGTTTATTATTATCTCATTTAATAGTATATAGTCCTCTCTACAACTAAATTGATTGATAAAAAAACTCATGCTACATGTTAACCTAAACCTTGGAATGTTACCCTTAATCCGGTGAGTATAAGTTGTCTTTATGTTCCGTCAACAAGGTAGAATAGGCAATGCCGAAGAATGCATTAACTAAACTCATCTTTGTTTAATTTATTTATTCAGAGACTAGGTGCAAGTTTCGGTTAAAAAACCTTCCAGGGATTATAACTGTTGCAATTTGGTTAAACCAATAAGCAGGGCTGTGAGAAGAAATGTTTGAGTTTTGCACACCAAATGGCCAAGAAATTGAACTTGAAGGTTTAGCACCTATTCAGAAACTGGATTGATTTTGAGTCTGATTTAATGAAAAAGGATCTTTTTTTACTTTTGTGTATTATATTTTTGCCTCCATATGTTTTTAGCCTGTTGACAATCAGGTATATGAGTAAGTCACATGATGACATCGTGTGGCTCCGGCAATCGCATTTTCTCTCGTGTTTGAGCAAGGAACAGTGTGAAGTGGACAGTCCGTTGTCCTATAAGTGAATACCCGTTAGTACAACATTACATCCAATCAAACAAACAAAGAAAACCAAATGTTTTTGACAATCAACTGATTCTATAAATTGCCCTGTCAGCATGAACAAACTGAAACCCATGGTGAAAGGTTTCTTTTACATTATGTTCAAGTAATCGTTTATAAATATGTGTAGTTGAAAATTATGTTGATAGAACAATTTTTATAAAACACTATCCTATTTTATGTTTTAATCATAAATGATACAGGTACAAGTTTTATTGAATGAGGAAATTAAACACTCAAATTACAGTTCTTCTTCCCTGTGTACCCTAACAAATATGGTACTTTCAAATTTATACAAAACATATTAAATTACCACAATATTAAGACCATGAAGGTCATGGAATGCAGTTCCCAGAGCATTGAGATTGCTCAGAGCTAACTGTGACTTACAGAATATATCACGATGACCTCTCAATCTGCTGTTTACATCCAAGGCTGGACTACTTTATGTCTATAATCCTCATGTCTGTACACAGTCATGTGAAAAGTTCAGGTGAATTGTTCAAATGGAATGAGAACAGTCCGGGCACCTGTTAACTAAACCAACCTGTATTCATCAGATGAATAGATTAATTTATTGTTTTTTTTTAACATTGACTTTCATTATCACACTTACATACCAAAACAACAATATTGAATATTTTTCTATTTGAATTATATATTTTCACCTTAAAATATTGAATATTTTGGGGGCCAAATTGAGTATATTGTTTTAAGCCGCCGGTAGATTTTACTTCTACCAAACTATGGGTTTGTTTGGATTATTCCATGTTAATATGATTAATATGAAAAGCAGATCTGAACAGACATATTTATTTATTTATAGCATTAACCTTCTCTGGAAAGGGCTGTGGTTTTTGGTGTCGATTAACTTTTCACTCTGGCTGGTAAATAAATAGCCTATTTTTCTGATATAAGAAATATTATCGGACCATTTGGACTTTGACATCCTGAAATCAATGCATACTGCAGATTACTGTTCAACATAACCTAGATTTTCTTTTATATAAATTGCTTATGTCATCCTTGTTTCATAATGGTAGTTTGATATTGGGTAATGAACTTACATCCACACGTAGAGTAAATGTTAAATTACTCACAAACATTTCTTTCGAGGTGAAAAATGTTTTAGATCACACATGGGTCCCAAAGATACTCCCAAGAACTCTGTTTTCACTAAAACAAACAATACCGGAGAGTTTTTCTAGATTTGTTTTCTGTCAGAGTGGCGGGTGGTTGGAGGGAGCTTCATGTTGCCCTGTTGCTCTCAGAGCTAAAGGGCAACAGGAAGGCAATCTGTTTGTGGTGTCTGTATTGCGTCCTGTTATTGTCCCTGTCTTGTCTTTGTTTGTTGCCAGTGGTGTCGAGGGTGGTTTCCTTCACCCATTGGGCTGGCATGTCGTCGTATAAGTGAAATACCCTTGAGTACGACGTAAAACCCCAATCAAACAAACAATCTGTCAGAGTGTATGTTTGCATGATTTTCCTGAGGAGACTAGTGGATAAAAACTAAAAACTAAAACTAAAAGCAGAACATGATTGGTTGGTAGATGTTCAAGGCAGTGCTCAAGTGTGGATATTGCACTGATTTGCTAGTGATCAACTTGAACAGAAAAGCCACTCTTACTCAACCATCAAATGTAAAATAGTATGGTAGTTTTGAAACTTAATGTTCTTCCAGTGCTAAGAACTGACAGTATGGCTTAGCATAAATCATTCTGCCCCTACTAGCCAGAAGGTCACAAACACAACATTTTAGTTGATAAATTCCACTGCAAATCCAATATGGTTCTAAAGGCCTCATAGCTTTCTAATTTTCACTTCTTGATGTACATGCTGTTGCCAGTTGGTAGGATTTTACCTGTTGTAGGACTGTGTGTTTAAAGGTTGAGTAAGGGTATCTTCAAGGTGTATTCAGCTTATACTTATGTCTTTTATTTACAAAAAATCAAATAATAATAAAAACAGGCATTTGTGTGGAATATCCTACTTGCCTTTTGCTTTCAGAGATCAGGTGATTGCAAAGTAGTTTTCCTTTACCAATGAGGCTTCTCCAAACTTGCCTATCGAGGATGAACTTTTGTCAATGATGTAACACTAAAAAACAACAAGAAAATCAAACAAGACATGACACCATGTATACATGTTATGACATACAGTTGTCTATTGTGATCATAATTCAAAAACTGTATGTCAAAAATTTAAAATCCACTGGAAATTTGACGTCAATTTCTGTGACCATTTGAATAACCTTAGACACTCTCTTCATGTGTCATCACTCATGGACAAAAAGTACACATTTTACTCTTTCAACTTATTAGTACATGTCACTTAAGTGCTGGCTCCAAACACAATGTGTTTGTAGGGCCTCCTGAAAGATAAGAACTGCTCGTGGTAAATTTCCTGAAGCTATTTCTAAGTAACAAGCTTTAGATTCCCTTTGAGCTACCATTGGGCTTCACAGGCGTTAGATTCTGTTTGAGCTACCATTGAGCTCACAGGCTTTAGATTACCTTTGAGCTACCATTGGGATCACAAGCTTTACATTCCCTTTGAGCTACCATTGGGCTCACAGGCTTCAGATTCCCTTTGAGCTACCATTGGGCTCACAGGCTTTAGATTCCCTTTGAGTTACCATTGGGCTCACAGGCTTTAGATTCCCTTTGAGCTACCATTGGGCTCACCGGCTTTAGATTCCCTTTGGGCTACCAGGCTTCAGATTCCCTTTGAGCTACCGTTGGGCTCACCGGCTTTAGATTCCCTTTGAGCTACCATTGGGATCACCAGCTTACGATTCCCTTTGAGCTACCATTGGGCTCACCGGCTTTAGATTCTGTTTGAGCTACCATTGGGCTCACCGGCATTAGATTCCCTTTGAGCTACCATTGGGCTCAACGGCTTTAGATTCCCTTTGAGCTGCCATTGGGCTCACAGGCTTTAGATTCCCTTTGAGCTACCATTGGGCTCACCGGCTTTAGATTCCCTTTGAGCTGCCATTGGGCTCACAGTCTTTAGATTCTGTTTGAGCTACCATTGGGCTCACAGGCTTTAGATTACCTTAGAGCTGCCATTGGGCTCACAGGCTTCAGATTCCCTTTGAGCTACCATTGGGCTTACAGGCTTTAGATTCACTTTGAGCTACCATTGGGCTCACCGGCTTTAGATTGCCTTTGAGCTGCCATTGGGCTCACAGGCTTCAGATTCCCTTTGAGCTACCATTGGGCTGACGGGCTTTAGATTCTGTTTGAGCTACCATTGGGCTCACAGGCTTTAGATTCCCTTTGAGCTACCATTGGGCTTACATTCTTCAGATTCCCTTTGAGCTACCATTGGGCTCACAGGCTTTAGATTCACTTTGAGCTACCATTGGGCTCACCGGCTTTAGATTCCCTTTGAGCTACCATTGGGCTCACCGGCTTTAGATTCCCTTTGAGCTGCCATTGGACTCACAGGCTTTAGATTCTGTTTGAGCTACCATTGGGCTCACAAGCTTTAGATTCCCTTTGAGCTACCATTGAGCTCACAGGCTTTAGATTCCCTTTGAGCTACCATTGGGCTCACAGGCTTTAGATTCCCTTTGAGCTACCATTGAGCTCACAGGCTTTTGATTCCCTTTGAGCTACCATTGGGCTCACCGGCTTTAGATTCCCTTTTAGCTACCATTGGGCTCACCGGCTTTAGATTCCCTTTGAGCTACCATTAGGCTCACCGGCTTCAGATTCCCTTTGAGCTACCATTGGGCTCACAGGCTTTAGATTCCCTTTGAGCTACCATTGGGCTCACCGGCTTTAGATTCCCTTTGAGCTACCATTGGGCTCACAGGCTTTAGATTCCCAGAGATACCATTGGGCTAATGAGCTTTGGATTCCATGAGCTACCATTATTAAGATTTAGAGAAACTACTATGATAGCCTGTCACAAATTGTTGATAAGTTAACTAATAATGTAATCACAGCTGTTCATCTCTTGCTCCCTGTGATCTCAGCTTCTCTTATGCATATTGTCTTCTGATACCATGCTTTGTATGCTAACTGTATGCCTGGCTTGTCTTTGTTTGTTGCCAATAGCATCCACTGTAGTCTATTATTGTTGACGAAATGCAATTTATCAAATTTAACATACATATTGTCTTTTGACACCATGCTTTGATTGCTTCAAACTCTACTCTCTTCACCCATTGGCCTGATAGGTGAAATGTTTGGCTTGTCATTGTTTGTTACCAATAGCTTTAACTGTAGTCTACTATTGTTGATTGAAATGCAATTTATTAAATTTAACATACATATTGTTACCTGATGCCTCTTCACCCATTGGGATGATACATTGTGAATGAAATATATTTATTGTCCTTATGTCATGAAACATAATGAAATATAAAACAGTCTTAGTTTACCTTTTGATTTGAGTGTATTCATGTGTAGATACCTTTCAGGTAGTGGCTGTTCCCAATACATGTTCTGCTATGTTATTATCTGATACTTTCAGAAGAAGACAACATGGTGGGTGAGGCACATGGCAGAGGTATCCATCACGGTCGTACTGTTCCATCAATACAAGTAGACGGAGTCAGTTCTGAGGACCACGAATTCCTTTCCACAACTGCATCCATTAATGTAATGGCAACAGATCGAGGAAAAGTCAACGCTGGTTCGTCTTTATACACCCCTGCTATGGAAGATCGGCTACGTAGAAAACTGAAATTTTTTTTTATGGATCCATGGGAAAAATGGAAAGCTAGACATCGGTTTCCGTGGAAACTGGGACTTCAAGTGTTGAAGATTATACTTTTAACAATACAGGTAAGAATACAACAAGAAGTTATCTCCAACAACTCTCAAGTTTACCTTGACATTGGATTCTTGTCAGGGATTAACTTTAAAAAAACAATATACATGTATATTTCAAATGAACCAATGCCTGTTGTTAATGGAAGAAATGTCCAAAAGTTTAGAATATTTGTAACAAAGTCTTGCAGTGGAGAGTTGGAAGCTTCCTGTTACAGTGGTGATGCGGTGTTTTCTTGATTTCCTACAGATTTTTTTAGCCCGCGGCCATGGCTTAGTGGTAGCATGTGCGCATACTTAGCCTACTTCAATATACCGTTGACGGGATCGACTCCGTCTGTCCACCATCAGGTATGAGTGAGTCACCCGATGTGGCTCCGGCAAACGCAGGGTGTTTTTTACGAGGTTTCATCTCGGTTTTCCACTGTAATTAGTAAAGGATCAGTGTGAAGTGGACTGTCAGTAGTCATACTGTATAAAGTGAAATACTCTTGAGTACGACATTAAACCGTAATCAAACAAACCTACAGATTTTTCACCAGCTGCAGCACTAACAAGTCGTGATATCAGAGAAATACCATTAATTACTTGTATTTCATCAAACAAGTGGATTGAAGTTCAGAAAGTGTTGTATGGGGATAGTATTTTCCATTAGACGGTCAATCCTAATAGAATGAAGCTGCTGCACTTAGTAACAGTTATTGTCACCATATTCTTGTAGGGGGGACTTAGAAATGCTACTCACTGTCCATCCATTGTCACAAATGTTTGTGAACATAACAGCTTAAAAAATAAGTTTAGCGATTAACTTCAAACTTGGTATGTACAGGTAACTTCCTCCTGTTAAGACAATGGATGGCATTGCATTTCACAAAATTCCGCAAAACAAAATGGCCATTATTGCATAATTTTGCTATATTCATGCCTGTATGTGGTAGGAACATAATAGGTAGAAAATAAATTCATGGATTAATCTGAAACTTGGAATATAGCTTCCTGACTTTATTAAAGCAACAGATGGGATTCAATTTCACCAAATTCCGTAAAACAAAATGACAACCATTGCATATATTCATGTCTGTATATTTTGTGAACTTGATAACTTTGTAACAAATTCACAGATAAACTTGAAATGTTAAATTTATCTTCCTTCTATTAAAACAAAGAATTCCTGGGATGCATTTCACCAAATTACACAAAATAATATGCAGCCGATGCATAATTTTTTAACATTCACACCTACATGTATGTGATGTGAACATGATAATTGATAACAAATTCACTGGTTAACTTGAAACTTGTACTAATGCTTGCATTTGGAATTTCTTTATTGCTGTTACTGATGTTTGCAATTTCTTTGTTTTAGTTACTGATGTTTGCAATTTCTTTGTTTTAGTTACTGATGTTTGCAATTTCTTTGTTTTAGTTACTGACGTTTGCAATTTCTTTGTTGCAGTTACTGATGTTTGCAATTTCTTTGTTGTAGTTAATGACATTTGCAATTTCTTTGTTTTAGTTACTGATGTTTGCAATTTCTTTGTTGTAGTTAATGACATTTGGAATTTCTTTGTTGTAGTTAATGACATTTGCAATTTCTTTGTTTTAGTTATTGATGATTGCAATTTCTTTGTTGCAGTTAATGACATTTGCAATTTCTTTCTAACAGTTACTGGCTTTTGGAATTACTTTGTTACAGTTGTGGACATTGGAATTTCTTTGTTACAGTTATTGACATCGGAATTTTTTTTGTTACAGTTATTGATATTGGAATTTTTTTGTTACGGTTATTGACATCTGGAATTCTTGGTTACAGTTAGTGACATTTGGAATTTCCATTCCTACTTTTGGAATTTCTTTGTTACAGTTACTGACATTTGGAATTTATTTGTTACAGTTACTGACATTTGGATATCAGCGCTCTAATTTTGTGGAGTTTGTTGAGAGGAATACCATATCATTCAAACACCTCTTCTTAAAGAGCTGGGATCCAAGTTACGAAACAATGCCGTACCCTCCTGCAACTGGAACATATGCCATATATGAAAAAACTGAAGTCATCCAACACATGGACTTTGCATTAAGAAGGGTAAAAAAGGCTAAATTTTGTGAATAATTATTGTTTTGCTATTGCAATCCACCCATGTTAAGCAAACATGGATAATTGACTTTACATGAGAAGAAAGTTCAGACAATGGCACTAAAATTTAACACTGTCAGTAAAGTGCTAGTCACACAGTGCCCTCAAGAAAACAGGTTAACCGTGATGCCCTTTTGTATAATAGTTTACTAAGTAATTTGAGCAAAGTGCCTTTTGTGCAGATGCATCTAATGAGAAAGTTGTCTAAATGTCATACACTACTACACTTGTAATATTTTGTTTGTGTCTATTTCAGTACAATGAAACTCCCAACATTGCTCTGGGTGGATTTCGAGTAATGAAAGATCATAACGGCACGGTAGTACCAGTCAAACTGTGTAAAGTGACATATGTGGTTGGGGAGATATTTGACAACGATACATTTGTTTTTGATTCAGAGGTAGAAACAGGTAAGCCTAGGTCTGAATGTCTACAACTAAGATTTAAGTCAGGATGTGATGTCTGTATGTGGGAATTTAATATATATTCTATTAACGTAGAGAAGGTTTTGTTGTATTTCTTGGTAAAGTTTACCAAGATACTGATAAATTCATAATGGAATCCTTGACGTGTCTCACTCTGTAAACACATGTTTTTCTACAGTTACGGTTAACTTTTATTTCTCAACTTGTGGTTGATGTATTTTAAAATGTCTGTAAATTCAGGCTTTTAGATTTTTAGATGCTTGTAATTTCAGGATTTCTAGCAACTTCGAAGGACAATGATTCTTACATTCTTTACAGCTTTTTGTAATTCTTTACATGATTGTTACCTCTTTTGCTTCAGAATGCATTGATGTACATAAAATTCCTAGATTTAACCAGACAACAAATCAGACTGATATGGTGTATGATGTGGAGAAATTCTTAGCAGAGAACAATAAGAGTATTAATTATGACAGGTTAGTAATTAAAAGTAAAATCTAGTTTCATGGTAGCACTGACAAGCTGGTAAAAGTAACAACTTCATGACACTGACAATGTAAGATAGTCACAGCTTCATGGTGACACAAACAAGGTGAGATAGTAACAACTCCATGGTGACACAAACAAGGTGAGATAGACACAACTTCACGATGACAAACAAGGTAAGATAGTAACAACTTCATAGTGACACAAACAAGGTGAGATAGTAACAACTTCATGGTGACACAAACAAGGTGAGATAGTAACAACTTCATGGTGACACAAACAAGGTGAGATAGACACAACTTCATGGTGACACAAACAAGGTGAGATAGACACAACTTCATGGTGACAGACAAAGGTGAGATAGTAACAACTTCATGGTGACACAACAAGGTCAGATAGTAACAACTCCATGGTGACACAAACAAGGTGAGATAGACACAACTTCACGATGACAAACAAGGTAAGATAGT
>JAQQZZ010045703.1:0-10247 GCA_030265115.1 Mopalia vespertina | reverse complement strand
ACCTCAACCGTCCAATGAACATCAAGATCGGGTTTTACCGTTTACATAAACCTGAAGTCTGAAATAAAAGATATACTAATAGTAAATAAACTACCGGTGCATAGCCCAATACACTTAATCAATATTGTAGGCTTATGTATTTGGCTATGTTTTCAAAGCTAGCAATTTGGTGGCTGACTTCGTGTGGGTTCGATTCTCATGCGGGTATCAGAATCAGCTCTCAAAATGTTTTGTTATCACTAATGCAAGAAACTAGGGAAATTTTACCCAGAAAAACATCAATAAATATTGTATACCTTCCCTGGTTTAGGACAGTTTATTTGGAGCATATAGCATATACTTTATTTGGCGCATTTGAGGAAAGATTAACTTCCCAAGAAACCATTTGCATTTTATGGTTTGTTAGCCTAGTGTCGATAACACCGTGATAAAATAATAAACAATAAATCAATCTCGCTAAATCCGGCTTTTTCGTTCTAAAAATCAATGATATCGTTTTAGGTAAATATACTTGACAGTAACCTATATAGAGAGTCTATGTAGTAAACAGACGTGAGACCTCAACCGTCCAATGAACATCAAGATCGGGTTTTACCGTTTACATAAACCTGAAGTCTGAAATAAAAGATATACTGATAGTAAATAAACTACCGGTGCATAGCCCAATACACTTAATCAATATTGTAGGCCTATGTATTTGGCTATGTTTTCAAAGCTAGCGATTTGGTGGCTGACTTCGTATGGGTTCGATTCTCGTGCGGGTATCAGAAACAGCTCTCAAAATGTTTTGTTATCACTAATACAAGTAACTAGGGGAATTTTACCAATACAGTACATCAATATTGTATGTTTTCAAAGCTACCAAATCGCTGGCATGCATGCAATTATAATCAATTAAAAGTGTTCCCATTTTGTCCAATCAGTGTGTTTGTTTGTTTGATTGTGGTTAAATGTAGAACACTCAACGACAAAGGCATGTTTTTAAAATTATATGACAACGGATTCTCCATTTATCATTCTGCCAACCTTTAAACAGGAGAAAACATCGTAAAAACAACCCCATGCCATGGTCATTGGTGACTCCGTCGTACAGCTGCATGAAGTCTAGCCTACTATTTATAGGGTCTCAAATCTGTGTGCGGTACAGCACCCCGACGCACTAACCATGCACCGACCCAAGCTGCAGGTCATTGACCAATCTAACTTCGGAACCACGACCACGGGCCCTTGGCAATTTATCCAAACCGTCTTCGAATTTATTTGTTCCTTATTCCATAGAAGTTAAAGGGTTAACACTGGCTGTAAGAGAAACTTATATGTCAGACAAGTCACAAATACGATATAATTAATCTCAAACTTGCGACATCTTCAGATTCGAACATATATTTACCTTTTTTTTTCGCTTCACCTTTCAGAAATGCGAAGATACCCATCTTGAACCCCACGTGTAATACCGCATGGGGCAGATGGTAAAACAAACCTTTGAGCCAGGAACATGAAACAACGAGGGAGGCGCGCGGAGAATGGCCTACTTTTGAAGAAACATAAATACGTATATACTCACAATGAGAATAAAGGTGCCGATAAACTCTGCTAGCGCCTCTCGAGCCAAAGGACTTCGGATTTTAAGCCGGGAGACGAACCGTGTCATTTCTTTGGTTTCAATTTCAAGTCACTGAGCTGATTCTGAAAAAAAATTCACGCAAGATTGGCGTTGACAGTGAATAAGTTGACTGCTTCCACTCGCCACACGAAACAAGATCGGCGCAGTGTCAAAACTTCGTTAAGTGCTACTTTCCTATTTACATTGAGCAAATAAAAGGAAAGTATGCAAACTTAAATCCTCTTTCTCGTAGGCTGTGAACATACAAATAACCGTGCCAGCATGTCAACTATTTTAAAACCAACACTGTCATTCGGCCCAGTCCGGCACAGGCCGCTTCATTAAGGGGCGCGCGAGGAGGGTGGTCGTTTTGTTTATATAATTATCCAGTATGCTTATTAATTCATATTTCCATTGTGTATATATATTTTTCTGAAAATTTTCTGCATCGGCTCATGGAATAAAGTACTTTTCATTTGTTCCATTCTACGAATATTATTCAAATCATAAAAGTACGGCTATACGGAATATGTAAAGATAAGTTTATATTTCATCTCTCGGTTAATGGCATTATTTTACACAATGTAGTACAAAACGATCTTGCCTTTAGGATTGTATTCATACTATAACACTGTGTAAATCTATAAGTGTCTAAGAACACAGATATTATAATTTAATTTCTGTTGGGTGCGGCAGCACTTCCTCATATTTATGTTAAAATTCAACCATTATTATGTTAAAGTCTAGATCAACCCCTTCGACGTAAGCTCCATTGATTGAAACCAGCGACAATCTAGGTCATTGGGTGTTGCCAGGGGGTGTTGTCCTATTCTGACAATTCCATTGGCTGGTTGTTGATAACTGTGTCACGGTGGACTACTTACAAACTATATCCATGCGCGTTCCAGAGACATACATTAAAATATCGATCTGTATCGATTCCTCAAACAGACGATGTGTTTGTCTTCAGTAACATAAACCTTTTATTGATCGAACTTCGTTTTATATGTAAGATCAAATATAATCAACAAGCCATATTTTAAGTTGTTTGTCTTGCCCGAGTTGGTGAAAGGATTGTTAGTTAGTTTGATTGATTGTGTTTTATGCCGTACTTATGGTTATTTCACTCATATAACGGCGTACCAGCCTTTCCGACCGAAGGAAAGCACCCTCGACTTCTACTGACAGCTAAAACAAAACAGGTTATTCACAAGACGCCAAAAAAAAATAAATAAAAAAAAATTACAAAATCAGTGTCACACAAACACGAGACTGAATAGATCGGATTCTTATTAGTGTATAGAGTGAGTAGTTGGGCGTGTATTTGCTATTACATAATAAGGAAGATTTGTACGTTATCATGTATAATGGTGCGATGGATCGTTTGTTAAGTACTTATTAAGTATAGTGGTGCTGTGGAGCTGGTTGACCGCACCACTATACATAAGGGAATGTGAGGTGGAATGGCCCCCACTACTGAATAAGTAAGAGCTGTGCATTATCATGTATAGAGGAGCGGGAGAGTGTTTTTTAAAATACTTTTTATGTATTAAGGAATGGAGGAGCTGATGGCCCGCTCCACTATACACAATAAGAAAGGGTTGTGCGTTATTATGTATAGAGGAGGGAATGAGAAACAAGAAATATAAAATTTTGCTGTAATCTTGTTACTTCAAAACATTTGTTGTGATCTATTTAAACCGAGATGTTATTTGTACCACAAACAAGGGTAACTACCCAACAAGGAACTTAATCTTATAATCCACCAGTTGTATCCCCTTAACTACGAATAGTGGCGAATACTACAAAAAATGCATTGTAGGTAGGTAAATAGATTTTTTCCCCCGCCTTTTTCAAATGGTAATTGTATCAAATTTGGATTGGAAACAGATAAAGCAAAACTAGTTAAACGCATGTCTACCAGCGCGATATAGCATGACATTATTATAAACATCGCGTTATATAGCATCACGCTATTCGGAACTTGTGATTTAGCGTGACTCTTGAAACGTCACGTCAAAATTCATCAATTCTGTGTTATGTGGTGAAGTGACCCGCGTTCGTAGGCAAGGTTATAATAGAGACTAAAGCCCAATTCACACCGGACGCGACGCTGTAATGGTGGCGTCCAAGTTGACGTCGCGCTGTGTAATGATTGGCGCTAACGTTCGATTCTGACGTCACAAGAAGTTCGAAGCGTAACGTCGCCCTGACAATGCTAAGACAAACAAATGTTTATCATGGCGACAAAAGTCACGCCGATCCATTCTCCTTCCAAGAATTGGAAGAAATATTGGCGTTATGCCTCGTCCCCCATAACTTATTCTCCCAAAAGTCCCATAAAGGTCTGCCACATACCCGGATCAAGTTTGATACCCGATGAATGTGCAGAAGTTAAGGTAAAATAAACATGTTTCTTTGGTTTGTTGACAAAGTAAAGATTCCCATGTTATTTTCGCCATTCAAGGCATTAACGATTTTTGTCATAAGCATTTAACACATTTGCATGACACAATACATACTCTCATGCACGTAATAAAAAAACATTTATTAACTATGCAAACAAAATTTGTTATGAAAGTAAGTGGAAATCGTAAAATAAATTATTTCCAAACAATTGTCGACAGCAAACCTGTCGGCTTACTGTTTATTATCTAGAGAAGCGACCATTCACTGTTAACATTGCTGTATCTATCCTATCTAATGTTAGCATATTTATAACTTTCTACTTAATAGAACCTTTTCATTTGTAGGAGTTTTATAATTAGTATTGTACATATATCATAGCCGATATTTTTATATAAGTCTTTTACTCCCTCATTGGTCGTTTGTGTTGCAACCAATTAATTGAACTGAAAAGAGGCGCGTTCAATCTATATTTTAAAAGTAAATTTTCCGCAACAAAAGCCACGACTATATTGTAAACATACGCACCTTAAGTTAGATTTATTATTAACTATATGAATAAACAGGTAATGTTTTGTCTGGTTAGAAAACGCAGCTAATTATTAAATCTACAACTCGCCCGAATGGAGTATAGCCGCAGCATATGTTACTAGGGCCCCATTAATCAACAAGCTGTTGTGATTAATGATATATTAATCAACAAACAAGATGTTTAGATTGGTATATACGAGAGGTTATTTAAATAGTATCATAGAGTAACGTGTATATGTATACACCTACATGGAAATATCATTATGTATTGTATAGCAGAAAACGACTTTATCATAAATTTACCTTTATAACCACGTCTCCGGTACAAAATTAAAAAAATCGTCATCTTTATGTTTTTATTAAAAATGTGCCTACCATTATTATTATAGTTTTGCACTTCAGTAAAAATGTTAAATCCCAACCACTTTTTCTTATTTTTCGAGTATCGTGCTCAATATGCTTTTACATTTGTCCATATCGTTCGATTTGTTTTTTGTTTGTTAAATTGGGGTTTAACGGCCATCTCAATTGTATTTAACTTATATGACGACGGAATGTCCATTTCTCACTGTTCCTTGCGTACATACAGTGTTTAAACTGGAGCAGTGAGCCTGAAAGATATAGGAATTGTAGACGCTTCAAAAAAATAAATCAGAAGTACGACTATTACCTAATAAATAAGTTTTAAGAGCAAATTTTGGAACTTGACGCCTTTGACCTATATGAAAAACACCTATGGCCATGTACAATTTGATTTCTCTCGTTTTTACAGCGGATTGACACAGGTTATCAAGGAAGTGCATTTCTTGGCGGCAATTCTCCGATCATTCCTGAATACAGCGGTTTCGCAACTCTGAAGAAAATCTTCAATTTCAGACAAGCTCTGTACGACGCAACCCAGGCTCCTGTAAGTATACCTAACAATATACATTGTCTCAAGTTCATCTGTTAAAAACGAAACCATTCTTCACTTTTATAAGCTCCAATAAACTGTTTTCAAATATTTAAAGTTTTTAATCCCTGTATAAATACGTTAATTTCAAAATACCTGTGTATAGTCCTATGGAATTGACGGATACTTATCTTTTATAATTCGCATTCATCGATTACATATGTCTGTGTTTTCTCGGTACATGCATGCTCAAGAAATACACATAATTTAAGGTATTTGTTTTCAACCCATGTTTCTATATCTTCGTTCTGCACGGATAGTTTTTGCCAAACTCAATTAACTAGAAACACATAAAGTTGTCGAGATGGTTAAAACTGAAATACAGAATCATAGATTTTCACCACGCATGATGATTATGACAAACATGCTTCATTTATCATTTTCTTAATTTTGTTTTCAAACTAATTGAACACTGTTTCCAACTGCGGTTTATTTATGTATTTTGCGAAAATTAATCATTTTGTTTTCAGGAGTCGAGAGAAGCTGCGCGAAGTCAAGTGACCGCCTCGAAAGATCCCCGCCTCGTGTGTCGAAAGAGACCAGCCGAATCCAGTCCGTCTTCTGACGTAAAATACCTTGGACAGCAATCTGCCAAACAATTTAAAACAAGAATTACCAAGTTGGAATACAACTGGAATAACACTGAATCTCTTAAAAGAAAAACAGAAACCCGCCCTTCTAGTGTTTTAGCAGATAGTCTAGAGTCCCCACAGAACATTAGACCAAAAATCCTAAGACTTCAAGAGAAGTATTGTGCAGAAAAACTACAAAATCACCAAACTACATCCATAGAATTTAAGGAAGAAGTTATAAAAGAGTCAAGTCAAACATGCCGGTCTGTTATCAACAAATCTGACAAAGCACAGCACAATGGGCATAGCTACACGCTGCCAGAGACACAACAGCCCGGACAGTCATGGGCATTACCTCCGGGACTCAACGAATCGTTTTGGTCGGATACTGGTACTGAGAAGTGTCACGAAATCTATTCACCAAAGCTTGAATACGATGGAAAAACGCAGTGGTCAAAGAACTTTGATGAGTGGTACAAGTCACTGCGTCCATCCTTGAGTGAGATAAATCTTCCAGTGATAACTCCAGAGAACATCATGAAGTTAAATTTGGACGATAAAGGGAAGACTGTCGTTCTAGGACAGGGAGCCTATGGGGTTGTGACCCGCGGGGAGCTCGGTATAAGGAATGAGAAACACGACTGTGTCATCAAAACATTTCGGCCATCCAGGTCTGACCGTGAAATGATCCTCGAGGAAGCTCGGATCCTGCATTACCTGGCCAACACAGGAGCTGTCCCAGAACTCTTCGGTGTTTTGGAATCAAAAGATCTGACAAAACTGCCTGTCATTGTGCAAGAATGCTTCGCCAATGGGCAAGATTTTTACAAGCTGATAGACAGGAAACATACATCAAAGAAAGACTGGGTTAACATCTGCGTAAATGCTGCTGAAGGTCTTTTGAAAATCCACTCCAAACAAGTCCTGATCAATGACATTAAACCCGACAACATTCTGGTGAATGACAACAACAACATTAAATTCATTGACTTTGGTATGGCCACATTCGACGAAGGGTATTTCTACCCTGTGGGACCGGAGGTTGAAAGATGTTTTCAAATCGCCCCAGAGTGCCGAAAGGGAGAGGAAACGACCTACAGATCTGACATTTTCAGTTTTGGAATTGTCTTAAAATCTGTGGGCAACGAAGCAGACGTCCCGGAACTAACCATATTAAGCAAGCTGTTGACATGCGCTGAGCCGTTCAAGAGAATTAACATTTTTGATACGATTCGACGATTGAAAGAATTAGCAGATGTTATGTAAATACAAAAACATGCAAATTGAACGAACACGGAAACGTATTGCTAGTATACCCTCAATCTGTAGTTGTCTCATATGTTGTTCAGTTGTTCACTAAGTCATAGGAGGTTAAGCGATGGAATCAAAATAGGAATGTTGTAACTAAAAAATCACCTCCATTTTGATAATAGTAGGGAAAAAAATAGATAAATTACATATTAAGTCAATCCGAATCTAAGAAGAGTCTGGTATGTCGATATATTTGGTGGAATGTCTGTCGAGTTAGGACATAGATTTGACAAGTATGGGCATATTATCTGACAAAGTTAACGCTCCAGGCAATGATATTTAAACTTTGGGTGGGGCGGGGGTGCCCCAAAGATTGAAAGGGGGCATACATGTTTTATCAGATAGATTACAATTTAAAGAAAAGAAAACTAACAATACAAATGCTTCCCCCGTCCGAGCTTTTATTTTAATGATAGTTATCGATAGATCATGTATTTCACTGTACTCCACTTGGTAATTATATAGGCAGGACGATACCACGTTGTTTAAGTACCTGTACCTGTCTATTTAAAACGTCTTGCAAATAAATCTTGATTTATGGCTGTACGAGCCCATATATTTCACATTTGCATATACAGTTTCACAATACAGTTCAAACATATTAGAATAATGATATTTTCACACTTTTGTGTATTTAAATGATATATATTTTGAATAAATGAATAAATATTTACACTTAAAGATTTACAATTATAAATTTTAAATCTTGTTTATACTTTTATAAATTATCATAAATATATATTTATACTTTTATACATGAAACGTTTAAAATCTTATATCAATAAATTTATTCAGAAAACTTTAATATTGACTTTTGTTGATGATTTTTGTTGTTTTCTTTGTTGTTTTGTGGATTGTGGTTATTGTTTTTTTGTGTGAAGTGGTCGGCTTTCGGTTAGGAATGCATAAATGCCGTACAGATCGACTTAGTTCTACTTAAGTATAGGCCTATAATACTCATAAGCTATTTAATGACAGATTTCGGTGAACAAATCGTCCTGTCCAAAAGCAGACTCATTTTTATACATAACATTGGCAAATTGTTAAAGACTCTTCCGCTATTCAGGGGTTAAATTTGCCAATCAGAAAACTAATCGTTGTCAGCTTGATAGGACCAAAACTTGGGCAACAAATCTCAATATTTTAGTATGTTTTTCTTAGATTATCAGTGTAAAGCACGTGTGTCAAACATTATGTACACCAAAAAAAAGGTCATAGATCAAATGGCTGACCGTCATTTTTATACCCCCGCAAGATATTTGCGGGGGTATCTTAAAATAGGTGACGTCCATCTGTCTGTCCATCCGTCCGTCTCCACTCTACCGCCTGTCATATTCCGATCTCTATCTCCAAAAGTACTCAATGTATCGAGCTGAAAGTTTTTTTTATTTAACAGCTGCCATATTGGGACTGTGCATTGTCATGGTGCTATTCATGTAACGTTCTTCGAAGTTTGTCTGTCCGTCCATCCGTCAGTTCTTAGCCTCCACTCTACCTCCTGTCATATTCCGATCCGTATCTCCAAAGTACTCAATGTATCGAGCTGAAATTTATTTTATTTAACAGATAGCATATTGGGACTGTGCACTGTCATGGTGTTATTTATGTAACATTCTTGGAAGTTTGTCTGTCCGTCTGTTCTTTGCTTCCTCTTTGCCTCCTTTCATATTTCGATGTCTATCTCAAAAAGTACTCAATGTATCGAGTTGAAACTTGTTTCATTTAACTGCTGACATATTGGGACTGTGAACTGTCATAATTCTATTCATGTAACAATCCTAGAAATTTGTCCATTCTTTGCCTCCCCTCCTGTCATATTCTGATCTCTACCTCAAAAAGTACTCAATGTATCAAGATGCACTTTGTTTTATTATTAAGGCATATAGTGTTACACCTGTCTAACTTTACTGTGCTTGATGGGTCTGTTAAAGCACATATTCCCGCCCCCCTTTCCCTTTTATTATGTCCCTGCTATATTTTGTCGCAATGCATATAGTGTAACTTCTGTCTAATTTTATTGCGCTTGATGGGATTATTAAAGCACATATTCCTCCCCCCTTTTTCCAATTTTGTGCTTTACTTAAATGCTTTATTTTAATGCAGTGGACTATTTTACTGACACATATACAAAACATGCATTTTTGAAATCTTTGGAAATATAATACAGAGAACACCTTTTCAACATGAAATAACAATGTCCGGGACAGGCCTGCCTGCCCAAGAAAAAAATTATTAGTAAAAAATTTGTTTTTTAGGAGTATTTTGTTACCATTTTGTGTATTTTTGTGTTACAGCATAGTACATAATATTAATTTTTGTGTGTATTTTGATGGCCTTTTGATGGTGTATTTAACATAAATCATGTGTACAAAATACTCCAGAATACACCGGGTAGGCAGGTGTGGACTGTTCCAGTTTATAACATGCTATAAAACAATTATTTAATTTATCTCTCATCTGCCCTTGTGCAGATGAACTGTTAAAATACTCTGGGAGATTGTCACATTTCCTCTTACAATACATATATTTCTTAGAATTTATTTCATTCAGTTGTCATCATTGCTTTCTGTAACACAATTTTATGTTATCTACATGCGCATGTGTTTTGGCCCATTTGTGCACTCCTAAGCCTTTAATCCTCGTATAATATAAAAAGTGGAAGTCGAGTTTATTATTCGTACATTTTAACATCTTATACAGCCTCGGTGAAAATTAAATGAATTAAAAATCAACAAAGCACTTTGCTGATTTGGTAACATTGTATACTTTACAAAAAAATATTGTTAGTCAGTAATAAATACAACAGAACTTCAAACTTAAGTTGAAACAAGTGGCAAAAAAAAAAGTTTAGTATTTTGACTAAAGTCAGAAA
>JAQQZZ010045692.1:0-10247 GCA_030265115.1 Mopalia vespertina | reverse complement strand
ATTTTCCCCAACAGATCATTCAGTCATCCCTTCTAGTACATGTCATTTGACTTTAATATTTTAAATTTCTTAAATTCTTAAATTGAAAACACATCGTTTTTCTCATTGCTAATTTAGCATCTGAGCTGAGCCGATCCAATTAGTGAGTCGGGAAGATTTAACAAAACCGCGTGTCCATCAATTCATTCGTATGGAGTATGATGCGTCTTTTTTTTTAAGATGCGGATTGTTGGCTGGTAAGATGCAAATTTGAAGCCTACAAACCGTGGTAAAAAGGAAGTTAGCTTCTGGTAGTACTGTACTCAAAGGTTTCTTTGAACTCTTTGTGTCTTAAGCAAATGGGAAGCACTGATCCTACTAATTGTTGTGTACATTATTTATCATTCTGTTGATGGCTTGTAATTGTTTCAGCCGGTGACTAAATGTTACTTTCATCCATTGAGCATCCTAGGATTAACTTAACTTTAAGCATGATGTAGAATCTGAATTAAACAAGCAAATTGATTTTTTTTAAAACCACGATTAATTGAAGATTATAAATAAACCTACATGTAATTACAAGGTGTGCTATCCAAGAATTCATAAAACTGAGCAGGCTGTTTAGTCCTGCACAATGCCATGGGTCTTCTGTACAGTAAGCTGGTCATACATATTTCATTTTGAGGTGAGCTGGTGGTTGAGTGGTTAGTGTGTCGGACTACTGATACTCCTTCCATGTAACTCTCCCAGGCTGGAGTCCTCTTGTCCACCTGGCTATATCACTCGATCACAGGAGGGGACTTAAGATCTTTTAACATCCATGTAATATTAGGGTGCAAGTAGTATAATTCTAGTAGTTGTAAATTTTGATGGAGCATGCAATAAGTAGTATAATTCTGATTGTTTCAACTTGTATTTGTAGAGGACCCAGGAAGAATGGCAGACTGTGTTTTACATCAGTGCTGCAGTTTATATAGCCGGTGCTATTTTCTACATGTTATTTGCATCTGGAGAGTTACAGCCCTGGGCACGTGAAGATCGCGGACTTGAAGGAGAAGCTATGAGCTCACCAAAGATATTGGAACTTCAGAACATGAGACCACTGCAAGCCAATGAACAGAAAACTAGTTTCATCAATAGTAGCCCGGCAAGAACTTAAAAGCAGTTATAAGGCGTGAGATTGGTAGTTAAAAGTGAAGGTATAATAAATCTGCTGAATTTTTTCATATCCACTTTTGTAATATTTTTCTATCATGGTCAATTTAAAAAAAAACTGCATTTAATCCCCTTATCTAACAAACATGAGTACAACATTAAAACCATTTGCATGTAGGATGTAGGTTGTATAAGCGGATTCCACTAAATGAGCGGTAGATGTATACTACATACCCCCCCCCCACACACACACACACATAAATAATTGAATTGTATTTATATAAGTGCATAAGTTGATAGGAAACTGTGTTTTTTTACATGCACTCTAAAGAAGCCACAACCGACATGTACAATGTCCAACCATACATGGAATTTCATTTATTCAAAATATATAATGTATGTTCTTTTATCTGTAAAACATGTAGTTCCATTATCTGTAAAACATGTGGTTCCATTGTAAGACACTAAATATTATAAATGAGCTGTTTGTTTTATACTGGAAGAATCTCAGTGTTGTGGATCTTGGGTTATGTAAAGTTTTGTTTTTTGAGAATTTTTATTTGAATTATTTAGATTAACAAAAATTCCAGATTCATGCAAACTATAGTTAAAATGGGATATTGTTTTGTGAACATTTTAATTTTTGGGTTTTCACATTATTCTTGGTGTATTTTAAAAGACAATTACCAGATTCTGTGTTGCATTTTTTTTATTATCATTTATAGCTTTTGATCTTTTACAATGGAGTTTGTACAATGTGTGTGTTCAATGCAGTCTCATGTACGATGCTCTGTATGTTTTTTTGCCTTCTTTGTATTCAAAAATACATTTTAAGATGTAAATATGTTTTAAATGTTCTCTATTTATTTATATGTTTTAACACATCTGTTATATGTAAGTTCAATATGTTTTAAGTAGATATACTCATTAATGGTTTGTTAGCAGCTGGTAAGATCAGTATGAGTGTAGATGTCTAGGATACAGTTTAGTTTTGATATATTTTCTTCTGGTATCCTGTTTTATTCATATTGTTATAAAGAAAACACACTTTAGATAAATATTGATTTTCTTATACAGTAATACATTATCATTTTCTAAAGGTCCTGTTTTCTCTAGTAGGCACTACCCTTTAAATGATGCTGATGTAATGAAAAACTAACAGCCAAAGGATATTTTGCTCTATTGGAAAATTGTTATTCCTCCAATGCTACAGTACAGGCAGTATGTTTGAAATCTGGTGCCCTCACCCAGATAACCCTTGAACAGGAGGCCATATTCCACTAGTGTCTGGTACTAGTTTCCCAAGTTCAAATCTGCATATCATTGATGTAGAGTGAGGGAGTCACATGATGTGGCTCCACATCTGTCAATCGTAGGAGTGGATCTTCTGAGGATTCCTCCCAGTTTTATGTTTTAAAAACCGAATTAAATAAATATATACATATATACTGGTACATGTACGTAGCCAAATGGACTTGTTTTTTTTTCTCCATTTGAATAGTCCCAAACGCATTTATAAACATCAGTTATACACCAAGCTAGTTTTACATATTATAACAGAGATTTTATTAAGTTTAAACTATATATATAGAAAATAAATCTAATTAAGTTTTATGTTTGGACTTTTCATGTACATGTGGGATTCCTGGTAAAAAAAATTTACAATGTATGTCCTAATAAATATATTATACACTGTAAACATTTTAAGATATATTTTTCAAGCATTTAAATACAATTCATGCCACTTTGTACCAAGATGTACATGTAAATCACTATAGAACAACCATGCACACTTATCTAATTACACACTGTATAATAATATAATGACATTGTGGAAGTAAATCATAATTATTCAGACGTAAAACCCCAATCAAACAAACACAATTATTGAACTCGTTTATAATAATAATAATCATGTTGTAAAATATGAATATGTGCTATTTGTATTGTCAATTTCTGTGGTGGTTTTGTCATTTTCAAGTTGTCAGAATATTTGAGTCTTATTATTTTTACTTTTCTCACAAAATACATTTTTCTGGTTACCTGACAAAATGCAGGTACATGTAACATGATAGCCTTTAACTTGAAAAAGTCATTCACAGATTGTGTATATATATCATAATTAACAAATGGTGTCAAACATAATTGTGCAATTTACACAATAAATGTCTCGATCTTATGCTTGGTTGCGAAACATGATGCAAATTATATTTATTTTCTTTTTGACAAGACAAATGTATTATTTACTTGTTAGCTGTGAAATTACAATACAATGGTTATACATACATGTATGTTAGTGTTTTACAAGCAAGGGTTTATTTACGTAAACTACAAAACAGACAAGTTATGTTCTGTGGATATGTACATGTGTAAATGATTTATATACATATCGGACCGTTCAATTTAATGTGCAAACAATGCTTTTACATCTTTTCTTTCCTATCAATTTATTTACATTGTAACAGGTACCTGTATCAAACATGGGATTTTTACTCCCATGATCTTTACCTGTATTTTTGAAATCTCGTTTTATTTATGGCATAAACAAATTCTGTTATTTTTATGATGTATACATGTATCTATATGACGCACTTGCTTCAAGCTCCTTTTACATAAATTAAATGTGTCAAAATGTTTTGTTTGTTTTCTTGTGGTTAAACACCTATAGTGAAACTCAACATGTAGTCCAACATTTTCATTTTATTTATTCAGACTAGTTATAAACAGTTCATACACTTGATAATATGCCAGTTAGAAAGAGGATATTGTTGTGAAGTTTGAATACCTTAAATATTGCTGGAGTGTGGGGTGGAACTCCAAGTGTTTCAACCGGCCATCCACACATGGGCGATATTTAGCATTCAAACTTCACTGTACAACAGCAGGCAGTTGGAGTGAGCTTCCTGTTGCGCCTTAGAACTAAGGGGTACTGTTTAATGTTGTTCGTGTTGTTGGGTGGTCTCCTTCACCCATAAGGCTGACAAGGTTATTTCATTCACATGACTGCTTAAGTACAGTGTAAAACCCCTATTAAACAATCACTGTGCAATATTCTTTTTATATCAAAACCTCTTTCCTGAATTTTCTGTGGCAATTTCAAACCAGCATGACAATATTTGATTTGCTTGTTTCAAGTTGTTTGTTTGATTGGGGTTTAACGTCATACTCAAGTTTATTTCACTTATGATGGATTGTCCACTTCACACTGTTCCCTGCCTAATTATGGTGGAAAACCGAAAGAAACCTTGTAATAACCACCCCCCGTGATTGCCGAACCCACATTGTGTGACTCGCTTATATACCAGAGGTTCGACAAGCGGACTCTATCCTGTGAATGGTACATCGAACTAGGATAAGTAAGCCATGGGTCTTGAGGGCACCTGATGAAAAAGAGCTCAAGGGAGTCCCAATATGCGCCCGAAGAAATTTTGCCCCATGGAATATTAAAATAAAGTTTGAATAGAATCCACCAAACAAAATCCTATACGACATCTTGACACATGGAATGTCTTGTCAAATGGAACACTACTAACTTAGTTTATTTGAATTCCATAAGCAGCTTTCAAGTTAATGTCCGGAACCAAAAAGTTGACCAGAGATTTCAACAGAAACCAAATTTAAGACTTTGCCACCTGTAGGTCAACATATACCACAATCAATACCTACCAGGTGGTGCCACCTGTAGTCTGACATACATACTTCAAAACTAATCCCAAGCAACAATCATATAAATTGTGATTCAAATTCCAGTTAAGTTTACATACTGAAACCAAATTCAGACTTTGCCACCTGTAGGTCGACACACGCCAAAATCAATTCCAAGTGAAGTCTTGTCACATGGAACACTCATGAAGTTTGATTCGAATTCCACAAAAAAATTTCAAGTTAATATACAGAAAACAAATTTTGACTTTGCCAACAGGTGGCGCCTCCTGTAGCCTACTAGGGCTCAACCTGTAGGCCGATATATGGCAAAACTAAACTCAAGCAATGTCTAATGACATGGAACAATCCCATAACATTATACGTCCTGTCAAATGACCGATGTATAAAAATGATGTGACACTGTCCATGTACAACAAATAAAACGAAGACATTTTATGTAGAACAATTTGAAGTGTAATAACAAAATGTAGAAAAAAAAGTGTTTTTCAATTGCCATGAAATATCCCATTTTTACCAGTGAAGACACTCTTAGTAGTTTACCTACATATAAATAATGGATATTATCTTATCTACATAAGCAGAGGGATCTTTCTGTTGCTCTCATAGCTAAGGGGCAACATGAGGTATTACATCTTGTGTTGTCCGTTTGGCGGCAATGGTGGTTTCCTTCACCCATTGGGTTGGCACTCCATCATGTGAGTGGAATAGCCTTAAGTACGACAATAAACCCCAATCAGACAAACTAAACTGCATGAGTAATATACATGCAGTGTCACTTTGATTTAAATCAATCATCTTCGGAACAGGGTGGCGAATCTTGACCAAAAGTTTACATACAAATAAGACTAATACTTCATGATAACATTTAAATTATTTAATTAAAAAAAACTCTGTCACTGCATATACCATTACACTTTATTTTGTTTTGTAAGGAATAAACATGTAGGGATAAAAATTGAAGGAATGAATAAAGGGCATCATTATGGTTATTCCGAAAATGGCATGATGCTTTGATCATTTAGACTGACAATGTTTGGTGTGACTTTAACATGGGGATAGACCACATTGTGTGCCTCCTGTCATGGGGAAAATCTGTGATTTGTGGCTCCGATATTTGGTTCTGATTGTACCCAGTATTAAAGTGGATCTACTACTTGGATACATCCTATATCGCTACTGTGTGACTCCGTCCTGCTCTATAGCCTTCATAGTCATTTGGTTGGACCCAACAGTTTGACTCAGTCATTTGGATAGACATGAAGTATTTGTAATCCCTCGCCTGTCACCAATACACCATAGCCATCAGCAGTCCTGAAAATAAAAATAAAAAATAACTTGTAAGCCAAAATCATGCTCTTGCTATTTACACGTTTGTTTGATGCTACTTGGAGTTTAACATCGCTTTTCACTTATATGAAGACTTTACACTGTTCCTTGCTTACACTGGTAACCTGTGAAACCACTGCTGCGATTGCCAGAGGAACATCATGGGACTCGTATACCTGATAGTCGACAGGTGGACTCGAACCAGTGGATGGTACATCAAAGTAGGATTAGCAAGCAGACATGCAGATCACTAAGCCATGGGCTCCCTTGACTCTTGCATTAATAATATGAGCACAATTGTATTGAATGTTTAGTACTAAATGCTGTAGGTATTTAAAGTTAAAATACCATAAATATTGCTCGAGTGAATGGTAGAAAGAATAACCCACTTGACGCTTCGCGTCTCGTGGGTTATCTCTTTCAACCATTCACTCGAGCAATATTGATGGTATTCAAACTTCACTGTGTAATATTCTATTTATTATTTATAAATTCATGTCAAATTCCCCGATCAGCATCAATCTCGCAAATGTCAGAATCCCTTAGATATACCTATGCCTGAATGAAAAAAAAACCCCATAATATATCAATGTTGAAAGCGTTAAAAAAGATATCAGTTTTTGCCACCTTACAAGATTAAAATTTCTTGTATGTTTCCCAATTAGATTGCCACAATGTTTATCTGTCCGACTGTCCCTCTATAAAGAAGAACTATTTTTTACTAAAAACTTGCATATGTGTGATTAGGTTCTTGCTAGAGCACGAGGCTGCTGATGCTCAATAGTTTGAAGCATGGCTGTTTTGTTGTATTTAAGGTAGAGTGTATCAACTCATTTTCTCTGACTTGATGAAATCAGTTGACTTGGTCAATTTCACTATATCAATGTTTGGTGTAGTGCAATCTACATTGAAGTACTCCATTTAAATTGTCAAACTGAAGTGTGCAGACGTCACTCAATAAAGTACTGTATTCCGGACAGGGTCAAAGTTCAGACCTGTTTGACTCCTGATGTCTTAATCTTCATCGTTAATTGCATCCTGTCTTATCATTGTTTCTTTCCACTGATGTCAAGGCTGGTTTCCTTCGCCCATTTGACTGGTATATCGTTATGAGTGAAATAACCTGAAGTAAGATTGTTTGTTTGATTGGGGTTTAACGTCGTACTCAAGGGTATTTCACTTTATGATGATGGATTGTCCACTTCACACTGTTCCTTGCCTTATTACGGTGGAAAACCGGGAGGAAACCTCGTAAAAACCACCCCCGCGATTGCCGGAGCCAAATCGTGTGACTCGCTCATATACCTCATGGTCGGACTCGATCCCATGAACGGTAAATTGGAGTAGGATTAGGAAAACTGAGGTAAGACATTAAAGCTAATCCTAACACAAATGTCTTTAGAAACAGTTTATTTATGTGTTGAAAAAAGACCGCATAACTGTGGAACATACTGCTTTAAGACAAGATAGATCATAAGAGTGCAATGAGGTAGAGGAGTGTTATTGTAATTATTTACATCTGGCCTGTTTTTGTTTTACATGAATGTACACTTTACAGGTAATAATGCAGCAAGAATTTTTTTGTGTTGTGATTTCTAAAGTCCAGTATCTTGTGTGGAACAATTGTAGTTACCAATGAATTACATTTTGTCTGGTTTCTTGAAGAGTTAATTAACTGGACAAATATTTCAAAAATCAATATATTTTTATAACGGAGATCTTACAAAAGTTAACACATCATCACAAAACAGATCCATTAACGGCTAATTGACAACTACTTATAAAATCAATACTTTTTATAACCTATAACTTACCCAAGTCTCCACACATCAACATTGGAGACGTCAGACACATTAACAAATTTACAGCCCATCATGACCACCTGTTAAACAGAAATAAACGTAGCTACATAGACATGTAATCAGCTGTCTATAACATACATAAATAGATGTATTTAGATCAGAAAATGACCAATGCAGACTTCAATAATCAATAAACATAGTTAAGAGGTATGTGTGAATAAATGCCCAACTTCCTACAAATATTTGGTTGATTGATTGGTGTTTAAGCCGTGTTTAAGGGTATTTCACTTTTATGATGGCAGTGTATTCTAACAATAATTGACACTGGAAAGGTAATCTTCCTCCAGTGCCAAATGAAGACAGCACTGCTACTCTCCACACACTCTCAACTCCCCTTAGCCAGAGGACTACATATATTTGGACTTTGACTTCAAACATCATTGGTGAGACAAACCGATCTGTAATAGCTTCAACTGAAACTGACCTGCTGATCCAATTAATTTCATTGGTGATAAATGTCACACTTGACTGCTAACGTGATCGAATCCCCCAGTCAACCCCAGGTAAAGTATAAGAGGGAGTCACACGAGGTGGCCCAGGCAATCACTGGGGTGGTTTAACAAGGTGTCCTCTTTGTTTTCCACCATATTTAAAGTAAATCAGTGTGAGAAGTGGACAACCCGTCTACACAGGGCTTTAGCCAGAAATCAAAAGCATTGTGTCCAAAACGGTCATTTTTAAGTAACTGGGTGTCCAATTTTACAGTTTCCCTATCTCCTGCATGCTAAAGTTTCTTAAAACAGGGTGTCTGAATGAGGCAATGATTCAATTCAGGATGTCCAAAGGATGGGTGGACACCCCTCTGCCTAAGCCCTTGCTTCTACATATTAGTAAAGTACACTCAAGTATGACCCTTATTAACCTGACCCCATACTCAAGGGTAGTTCACTTATGTTTTGGTGGACATTTCCGAAGAAACCACCCCTGGAAAACTTGGCTGTTTTCAAGCCTTGCCTCAATGGGTGGTCTTGAACTAGTTAGTGATACACAGATTGAAATTGTTCAGTTATGTCCGTAGTCCAATGAACAGCCGCTCATAAATATGTTACCCCAAGTCCTGTGTACATGCAAGTCACTAGGCTATGGTTATTTGGTTATTTCTCAATTAATACAGTACATTTGGTTAGTCTCGGTTACCTCTAATCTGTCTTTGTCCTTCCTTATTGTCCATAGACAAACCCTCTGGTCTATCGAGGCTGTTAACAATATATTTTCATTCAAAATTTTTACACCTGTTGAAAAGAAAAATAAGGTTGAAAAATTATAGTAAATTGAATTTGCTCAAAGAATTTATTTAATGTAATTATACTTGGGATTACAATATACAGGGATATGTAACAGCAAGCTTTAAGCCGTTAACCTTGAATTGCCAATGAAATCACAAACTCTCTCACGGAGAGCGGGAACTGGCCAGATGATTGAGTGGTTTATAAGTGAAGTAGACAGGGTTTTGGACAAAAAATTAACTGATTTCATTCTTTAATATTTCCATTTTACAGTTGCTATCAGAATTAAAAAGACTTAAGTACATATGAACGACTATCTTTAATTCCGTAGAAAGTATTATTATAACTCGGAGAAAGTGCATTTAGGTCAAAAAAACGATCTAATGTTGGACAAGAAAAACTTTGTATTTGCGGATAAAAAAAATGTCGGCCGATTGAAGGAAGAGAAGGCGATCATGACTCTTTTGGTGTCTCAAACCCCTCAGGCAGTTTTTCATTCACACCATTGTCAACCATGTAAATCCGTCAACGAGATGTTAATGCTTCTCTAGTTTCATTCACAATTCAGATATATTAATATTTCGATTATTTTTTTAGACTGCAAAAATCAAGCAAATAGTATATTTTAATATTTTTGGTTTATTTTTGACCAAGTAATTGGGGGCATGAATGGACTCGATTATGCTTGTTTTACTGCCAAACTGACATTAAATATCAAGAGATGAGAAGTTAATGCTCGTTCTTATATATTCACATTCCGTATGTCAAATATTTATATGTCTTTGCGGACCTTTAAAACAACCCAAAAAATCATGAAGGAGGGAGACTCTCATGAGGTATCTATCACCATAGTAATGCAACTGTCAAGCTCACCAGTTTTCCGGAATCTTTACGGAAACGAATGAATGAGAACAATACCAATTACTGATTTTTATGTGGATTGAGCCTGGATAAGGCTGAGCTTCATATCCTGTATACCCTAAATCACAAAAAAATTCGTCCATAAAATTGCTACTTTGGAAGCTATTTTAAA
>JAQQZZ010045691.1:0-23648 GCA_030265115.1 Mopalia vespertina | reverse complement strand
AATTTTTATATATTCGAAGATAAAGTTCCGACTCATGGTATCGTTCGGCTATTTCTAGTGGTTAGGAAGCTTCATGTAGCATGTAGTATTGTAGAGTATCCGTTAAATCAAAACCCTCAGATCAGTTTAGCATCACACATATATTTCCATCAGTTCTATACCAGTACATTTGTTTTCTGACCTACATCCCAATTACCCAGACTACCCGGATGTCCGTAGGGAGTAATCCTTATTTCGTTGGACACTACATCCCTCCCTTGTTCAAATAGACAGAAGTTATCACCATTTAAGATGAATAAAAGAATCCTATAATATATGATACTAAAAGTAAACAATTAAGAAAAGTGCGTCATCATGAGCAGTATGACTTTACAAAATACTTTTAGTTTGAAGTTAAAAGTCATTTGATTAAATGTTCAATACGAATAGAATATATATATTAACTCTCAAAACTGTTGTCCCATGAGAAAGTTAGATATAGCCTAGTCATTCAGATACATCGGTCGTTGGCGGAATCGGTTAGGATATCTTCTTGTGAGCTGGTTTCTGGTTATTGGTATATCATTGTCCAGTGTTTCTCTAAGGTCATCTAAATCGTCCGGGATGTATGGTGGGAACTGACTTTCACGAGGTACGACTTTAAGCAAAGAGCTATTCCTTGACAATGACTCTCCGTGTGGTCCCTTTAAAATTACCATTGAACCTTTGATCGCTTCAACTGTGTATGGTCTCATAGCATATCTGGTAGAAAGCTTATTTCTATGTTGTTGTTTGACCAATACACGATCACCCACTTGGATTTGTTAGTGTTTGGCACCGAACCGCTTATCGGCGTATATTTTCATTTTATGTTTGGATTTACGATCTTTGGTTCGGGCTCTGATGTGGTATTTCGATAAACCAGAATTTGGTGTTTGTTGTGGTTGAGGTAGTTTGGTTTTAATCGATCTGTTGAACAATAGAGTAGCTGGGGCAGCTGCTGTAGTAGAGTGGGGCGTTGCTCTATAGTTGATCAGAAAGCTGTTTTGATCCTTCCTCCACTCTTTTCCTTGAGAAAATGAAATACGAACAAATTTTTCGATTGTCCGCATAAATCTTTCTGCCTCTCCGTTTCCTTTTGGCCAATATGGGGTTATTTTGTTATGCTTGAATCCAATTATGTCGGCATATCGAGCAAAATCGCGGCCATTAAACGGAGGACCATTATCAGATTTCAGTTCATCTACTATTCCGTGTGTTGCAAAGATTGTGTCGAGCTTTGGGATAAGGTGGCTCGCTGAAGTGGATTCGACTACTACCACAACGGGGTATCGAGAGTAATCGTCTATCAGTACAAATAAGTAGTCCCCAGATGGAAATGGTCCGCAGTAGTCCACACTGACACTGCTCCATGGTTTGGTGGGCATGACTGTCATTTGAAGGGGTTCTGGTTTCTGTGATAGGCCATTGGCTTGGCATTGCAGGCAGCTGTTTATGAAGCTTTCTGCATCTTTATCTATATTAGGATACTAAACTTCTTCATATATAGGAGGCGCTTGGCCTTTACTTTGCCTTGATGACCTTCGTGTGCTAACTGTAAAATGTGTTTTCTTAACGACGATGGTATGATGAGTCTTGTACCGCGAAGTATGGTTCCGGAAGGAGTAAGGGTACGTCCAAGTCGCAGTTTGTAATATCGTTTCAGATGAGTGTCTTGTTTGTTCCATCGACCGGAAGTGATAGCGTTTGTCACTTTTGTCATTTCAGGGTCGTCTTTGTAAGCGTTCTGGATGGTCTCTAGGGAAAGAGATTTTGGGACAGCATGCTCAGTTATGAAATTCACATATTCATCCGCAATTTCTCGGTCAGATGATTTTTGTGATTGATCAGGATGTCGAGAAAGAAAATCAGCAGGATTTCTGTTACCTGGTTGATAAACAAGTGATAGTTCATATGGCTGAAGCCGTAGTTGCCATCGGGCAATACGGGCTGGTGGTTCAAACGTCGGTTTGTTGAACATAGGGGCAAGTGGTTTGTGATCACTTATGACTGTAAATGGACGCCCAAAGATGTAGATATGGAACTTTTCGCAAGCCCATACGACGACAAGGGCCTCTCGTTCTGTCTGAGAGTATCGACGTTCTGTATCAGTTAGCGTTCTACTAGCATATGATATGTTGTGTTCTTCTCCATTGACATCAGTTTGCGCCAGAATTCCACCCAGCCCAAAAGGGCTAGCGTCGACATATATGCTTGTAGGCAGATTCGGGTCGAAATATGACATTACAGGAGTAACAGATAGTGCACTTTTTAGTTGTTGGAAGGCCGTTTCTTGACGATTTGTCCATTGCCAGGCTGTATTCTGTCGAGTGTGTTCTCGTAGAGGATCCACCAACGTAGCATACGTTTGTAAGAATCGTGACACATAGTTAGTCATACCCAGAAAACTCTTTATTTCGCCAGGGGTCTGTGGCACCGGCATGTATTGAATGGTGTTCACTTTTTGTGGGTCTGGTGAGATGCCATCTTTGGAAAAAATTAACCCGAAAAAAAGATAGCGATGTTGCACTGAAAACACATTTGTCCAAATTCAATGTTAGATTCCGTTCTCGCAGACGCTCAAGAGTTTGACGTAATGCTGTGTCATGCTGCTGTTGAGTTGTGCCAAAAATGATGACGTCATCTGAAATGTTCCAAACTCCAGGAATTCCCGCCAAAACTTGTTGAATGACGTGTTGGAAAATTTCTGAAGCTGATGATAACCCAAAAAGTAGACGTGTAAAGACCATTATGAGTAGCAAAAGTGGTGATATGTCTTGAGTCTGGATTCAACTCAATTTGGTGGTAGCCTTGTTTTAAGTCCAACTTTGAGAATATTGTAGCCCCGTTTAAGTCATGGATAACCTCGTCAATGGTAGACATAGGGTGACGCTCTCGTTGCACGACAGTGTTAGGCAGGCGCATACCTACACATAGCCGTACGGAGTTGCCTTTTTTGGAACCACTAAAACTGGAGAAATCCATGGCGTAGTGCCATCAACTGGTTCAATGATGTCGGATTGTATTAGCGATGTTAGCTCAAGTTCAACTTGAGTCCGTAAATGGAAGGGAATTCGCCGTGAAGGTTGGGCTGTTGGCTTGATGGATGGGTCAATGTGAATTTTGAATTGAAAGTTATTGAGTAAACCAACTCCTTTGAAGCGATCAGCAAATTCATGAACAAGTTGGTTGGCATGTGGTAATAGGGCTGATTTTGTTGAATGACAACTTGTTGCCGGTTTGGGTATGGTGTTTAAAGTATCAATGGGAATATGTAGGAGTCCTAGCTCTGTGGCGGTGGTAAACCCTAACAACGATCCACTGGGTTTATCCATGACGTAAAACACCGCACTGCATAGTTTGTGTTTTGTTTCCACTATGGTTTCAAAAGTTCCGATTATACACAGTGGTGTGTCAGAACCATACCCAAATATTTTGCATTTGGGATTTTTCAGTTGCATAAGAGTTTGTTTCGATATTTCATCAAAACTGGCTTTGTCCACAATATTAAGTGAGGCTCCACTGTCTATCAAAACTTTTACTGACGCACCGCCAATAAAAAGTTTGTTGTGGGTTGTTTCTCTCCTGAGTTTAAGTTTCCAATGTAGTTTTTTTATTGTGAATAGATATTCGCCTTTTGATCGATTGTCATTATTGTCCCTAATATCATGTGGCGTCTATTTGATTCACATTTCTTCGTGACTGTCTCTGAAAAATTCCACGTCTGTTTTGTGGTGTATTATTCTGATTTTTCCCGCTGCTGCACAGAATAGCGAAGTGATTTGATTTACCACAGTTATCGCATGTGTGTCCCTTGGCTGGACATGGGTTTGCTTTATGTGGCCAATTGTTTCCACAATTCCAGCACATTACATCCGATTTGTTTCGAAAATTCGGGTTAGGGTTCTGATATACCTCAAAAGAATTTGAAACTTGTTTTTGCCTAGACTGGCGATTTGCAACATAGTTGTCTTGTAGCTGTCGCGGACTCGCAACATAGTTCACAGATTGACTCGCGCTATCTGAAGTTGTTTCAATGTGTTGAGATTGTACATCTGATGTTTCACAAGCCGTCGCAATTTCTAAAATTCTGTCAAGTTTTATGTTTGCTTCACGGAGAAATCTACGTTTGAGATGTGGCGAGTGGCATTTTGCAATTACTCGATCAGCAATGATATCAGAAGTGTCATTAAATTCACATGTTGCTGCTAGCGTTCTTAGTCTTGTAACAAATTGTGAAACGGACTCACCGGTATGTTGACTGGCTTCTTTAAATACAAATCTCTCGTAGCGTATGTTTTTTTGTGGTAAAAAATAATCGTTCAGTTGTTCCACAGCTTGGCTGAAGGAATCTACAGTGTCCGTTAGTCCTCGAAAGATTTCTGGTACTGAATCGCCAGCAAGATGAAGTAGTAGTGCTCGCTTTTGGGTATCATTCGTTACGCCGGTTGCTATTATGCAGATTTCAAATTGATCGAGCCATTTTGTCCATCGAGTTGCAAGTCAACTCTGATCGGTGTCTGTTTGAAATGGAGGTAGAGCTGGTAAGTTCATTAAGCCTGCCATCGTGGATATGATCCGTTTTCCTCGTCGCCAGATGTAGTATTGTAGAATAGCCGTTAAATCAAAACGCTCAGATCAGTTTAGCATCAAACATATTTTTCCATCCGTTCTATATCATGGTACATTTGTTTTCTGACCCCATCCCAATTACTCAGAATACCCGGATGTCCGTAGGGAGTAATCCTTATTTCGTTGGACACTACCGAAGTCAGCCCTAATGTTATCGAGTAATTGTCTGGGGTTCTCTCGGTGGCAACCACCTAGTCAGGGAAGTCAGCTCTAAGGTTTTCGAGAAACTGTATTGCGTTCTCGCGGTGGCTACCACCTAGTCAGGGAAGTCAGCTCTAAGGTTATCGAGAAACTGTATTGGGTTCTCACGGTGGCCTCCGCTTAGACAGGGAAGTCAGCTCTAAGGTAATCGAGAAACTGTATTGGGTTCTCGCGGTGGCCTCCGCCTAGACAGTAAGTTCAGCTCTAAGGTTATCGAGAGACTGTATTGGGTTCTCGCGGTGGCCTCCGCCTAGACAGTAAGTTCAGCTCTAAGGTTATCGAGAAACTGTATTGGGTTCTCGCGGTGGCCTCCGCCTAGACAGGAAGTTCAGCTCTAAGGTTATCGAGAAACTGTATTGGGTTCTAGCGATGGCCTCCACCTAGACAGTGAAGTTCAGCTCTAACGTTATCGAGAAACTGTATTGGGTTCTAGCGATGGCCTCCAACTAGACAGTGAAGTTAGCTTTAAGGTAATCGAGAAGCTGTCTGGAATTCTCTCGATGGCCTCCGCCTAGACAGGGAAGTCAGCTCTAAGGTTATCGAGAAGCTGTCTGGAATTCTTTCGATGGCCTCTGCCTATACAGCTCTATGGTTGTCCTTTGAAGAATATCCACATAATTTGTATTGACTCATATATTTTTAAAAATCAATCACGTTCACGTCCAGATACCTTATCTTAATGCATTTCTTTTCAAAATATCCCCATAATCCGTAATGATTCATATAAATAGAGTTCACGTTCGGATACTTCATCTTAATTGCAGTTCCTTATGTAGCCTTAATGCCATTGGCGACTAAGTCGTATATTCTATCAGGAAATTCTGCCAAGCTGTTTAATTCAACCCAGAGTTTGCATGAAAGTCATTACGTCATGGTACAAAATCAGAGTTATTCTCCAAGGGATGTACATGTAATTCAGTCTAACACACATCCAAAAGATGAACAGTTACCGATGTATTTAACCAGTTTATATGAAGTTTTGGGGGAGATTTGTTAACTGTCTAGACTCTTTGAAACTATGCCAAGAGTGATATTGTACATGTGTTACATCACGGTGTGTTCTTTCTAGTTTTGTTCGTCAGAGAGCTATCTTTCCTCCCAATTTAAACAGTTCCCTTCACACTTGATTAGTGGAGGAACAATATGTTAGTTAGAACACGGACGGTATCTTAAATAGCTCCTTGTTTGGTTATATCGTATAATGAAACGACATAATCGTTGGGAATGTTAGTAGACACAACCTTTTTATCTTGCGTTTGCTTGGACAATTGAAGGTGTGGTCTTTCGATAACCCACAGTATAGCCTATCTGATGTGATTGGAAACCATTGGATAAAGTACCTTAACGAGACAACACAACGTAAACAGCTAATTGTTTTATTCAGAACATGTTTTGAGCAGAATTTTGTCAATTTAAAAACAAAATGTCAGCAATTTATACCACTTCAAAGACAGGCCTTAAGCACATACTTGGACATCAACAGTTCGCTGCGTATAGACGGTATAAAATTATTTATATAACTTACAGATTTATAATATATGGATGCCGTCGTTTGCTAGTAAATGTAAAACGATATGGCACAAAGAGCTTCTTAATCTGAACAATTATTCCTGTTAATAAATATGCAATGTTACCCTTTGACCTATACCAGATAGATTGGCGTTTATATGAGACAAAATATATCCAAATAACACAAATATTATATGATTAGTATATCCAATCGCTGAAGGCTGAACGCAAAATGATAAAGACGTTCACCAATCACTGAAGGATAGACCTCTTCTCTGCTTTGAGGTTGATAAAGTCAAAGATGTAGTCTATTCGATCAATAAGACTAGTAGGGTCCGTATAGCTCGTTATAAACCTAATTAAATGACCTTTAGCGAACAAAATCAAAGAAGTGTTTTGTTTAGAGAATACAGCACTTCACATGATTGTGTGGCAAACCATTTGTATAAATGCTGAGGTGTTAAAAAACAAACCATTTGTCATGGTTATGAGCTTTTCTTGAGATATATTCTTGAGAATAATAGCACAGTATTGAGTCATACAGCCTTTTAGTTTATCGTGACCGAGGTCTGTAAGACACCTGGGGTCGGTAAGACTCAGTATATTAAAAGCTCCACTGTTTTACCAAAACTACAGTCGTTAACATAACATAAACAATAAAACAACACTGTGTACAGACATACAGGGGTTATATGTATAGACGGGGAGTGGAATAACCTCAGGGATTGGTTATGATATATATAAATATATATTTGACCCGAGTCCCATATCACAGTTTACGGTATGACCACGTGACTTAAGCCAATGAGTGATCAGAAAAGAGGATATAAAATAATTACATTACGGCTGTGTGTTATTCTTCAGAACACTTGTCAACTTATTATTGTTTACTATATATATAAACACTTCACAACATACCCTGGCTCCGCACAAGAATTTATTTATTAAAGTTTTTTCTTCTTTCCATTGTAGGACATTCGAAAGAAAAAACAAAAAATTAAAAATAGTAATAATAGTAATAATTAAAAACAATCCATAGAAACAATGTATAGTTCAATAAAGTTATCACATGGCACTGAATATATGCTTATTCTATTGTAAAGGAAAATATTTAATCGTAAAAAATATATAAGCATGAAAAATAATTAAACATTTAATCGCCCACTAACATCTGAAAGTAAAATCTTTTTTTAAAAAAATTATCACAGTAGGTATGATTGATTATATAGATGATACCTTATCATCATCTTATCTTATAATATTACAAGACAAATACAAGCTGTTAAATACATCACATTATTTGTTTGTGAAAAAAATCCATTTTAGAGATTGTATCATAAATGATATAGGCTAAAAAGCATACCAAGAAAAGCCAAAGTTTTAAAACTTTCCAATTGATACCTGTCATTGAGTTTTTAAAACAAAATAGTACAAATGTATCCGTAGTTTGTATGAGCAATGCAGAGACAAAAAAATTGACCAAATGTGATCCATCCCTGCCTCCTAATAAGGTCAGGTATGCCTCCTGAATTTTACACAAAATACCATTTGCAAATATAAACCTGCACACAATGCCTGCGTGTTTCTATCTAGATTATATAGTCGTTTGAGAGGTCGGTGAAGACATGCAAATGTTTCTCTCTATACATTTTAGCCTAATTTTTTTTTATATGAATCAATAATTTGACTCAACTAACAATGGCATCTTGCTGGTTGTAGTCAACTAGTCTAGTTGAACCAGGGCCCAGCTTAACATAAGTACTGCAATGAAATTTCAAGTAAAAACCTTCGTAGAGTATCACAATCTTACGAATCCATTTATCACCAGAAGAAAGAATACAGTATTAGGAGGACAATGGTATTTATATTGTTATTTCAGTTATCTCCCTTTTTAGTTTAATTTCAAAAGAAAACATCGTATACAAATCATTGAACATATAACAATTTTCTAAGATTATACTCCACTTGGTCCACTTAGCAGCCGTGTTGTTTCTGTTCGCAGTAAAGCAATGATTGGTTTCTTGATTGCGTCAGCCAAGCAGACGACAATTAGCTGACATTGCAAATTTTTAAGTTACACTACAGTAGTCTAGCTCATCCACAGACATGCTTATTATTCTGGCAATATTTAATAGGCCTAATAAGTATCGCAATTACGACTAAATATACCTTTGTGTATGTGATATTACGAGTTGTGACCAGGATAAATAATAACCAAACATTTCTATCAAGTTAACATGTTCTCTTCATGCGATTATGTTTGATGGTATTAAGCTGAACTCTCATTCTTACTCTTTTGTTAATAATATTGAAATGACTTTTATTGGAAGTTTAGATCTTCTACTGAATGCAGTTCAACTTCACATATTCTTATTTCTGTCACCTATCTGTTTACATTCTGTTACAGTATAAGACAGGCAGCAGACGATTTAACGGGTTTGGGTTTGCCAGCAGCTTCTGTTTTCTGGTTTGGGTTACCAGGTGTAGATGATTTGCCAGAAACTTTTCCCTCATCTTTCACTTCTGATCTCACGGGTAATTTAGATGGAGGGTTTTTTGTGCCATTTTGATTATTAGATGCTTCCGAATGCTGCTTACTGCCAGCAGCAGATGGTTGTGATTGCGAACCGTTCAGCTTGGAACCGTTCACGACTTTCTTCGCTGATGCCTCTTGGTTAGTCGGTTGCTTTGTCGGGGGTTTAGTTGACACACTAGAAGCAGTACTTGGGGGTGAAGTAGCTTTCTTCATGGGGGGTTTAGTTGGCGCATTAGAAGCAGCACTTGGGGGAGAAGTAGCTTTCTTTACGGGTCCACCCTGATTTTGAGCAGCAGGTGCTGGTGCGGGAGTGGGTTTCGGAGCTTGAGGGGCGCGTTTTGAAGGAGCGTTGTTGCTATTACTATCTTTAGAAAGGGCAGAAACCTGCTTTGGTAAATGAAAAGATAACTTTTCTATTAACTCATCAAACTTTGGTCCAGTCCACGTCTGCTGCAATTTTGGATCAGTGAATTGAATATATAACAATTGGGTAAAAACCATACTCATTGGTCCACTCGGCGGCCATGTTGTTTCTTCTAGCAGTAAAGGGATGATTGGTTTCTTGATTGCGTCTGCCAGGCTGACTTCTCGACGACAATTAGCTGACTTGGCATAATTTTCTGTTACACATGATATGACGATTGTACATCCTCTTACTCCTCGATCAATCTTATCATACAAGGAGTCTCCACCTCCCATCTGATAAATATCCATCCAGCAATGATACCCCATTCCAGACAGACGCTTGTAGAGGGACTTCACTTGAGGCTGAATGCCCCATTGGTAGGATATGAAAACCTGAGGAGAAGTGCTACTTTCCTGGAAATTAGAAACGAGATTGTTATCACCAAAACAAATATAGTAGCAACGAATGACATATTAACAGGCAATTAAGAATAGGGTAAAACAATGTCAAGACAATTAAAAAAATACAATATCAATTTTTTTCCATAGTTTAACAGTTCAGTTTTTTTACTCTTACCTATATCAATGGTTTATCTTGTAACCTTTAAAATATAACAAGATTTATTTTCTTTGAAAGGAAAATATACAGTATGTAGTATAGACTTATATATACCTTTTTCTCATCTATCTTGGTAATTTGTGTAGTGGTTTTGCTATCAACCTTTTTCTTTGTAATGATGATCTCTTCTTCGACTGGCATCCACCAGTTCTTGTATGCTACAACAAACATGGGTAGGAACGACCATACAGTCTTAGGTCTTTAATTGGAACTAGTTTGGACTGATAAGCGTTTAACGTCTCACTCAATGTCATTCATTTATATGACAATTTTCAATTGCTACATGGTGTAGCGTGAAACCAAGAAGAAACCTAGTGAAATATAACACTCGACGATATGCCCAAAGGCGGGATCTAACTATTGTCGATGTGTATCTGAGGCTTAAAAGACCACTAAACAACCAACTAAGTCACAATACAGTTTCTATGTCCTACCCAAATTATCTACATTACCGCAATATCATAAGCAGATTGAAACAGCAGCAAAGTAACAAGCTGATGACAGTCAGCTTTTCAAACTTACAGTCTCTCTACACGTAGCATTTGTAAAGAAGGTCACTTATGTTAACATACTATTAAGGAACATGAAACCGAACGACAGTATTCTTTTTAGAGTAAAATACTGGAAACCGATAGGAATGGGAACACACCTTTTTTAATCTTACTCTCTTCTGGTATCAACTTCATGTATGACAGCTGCATCAAGAGTTGTTGAAAATTGTTAACTGGCCAAAACCGTTCGTCCTTGGGATCCTTTTTACGCTCCTTCTCGAAGAATTGAATGTAAAGGTATTCGCCGAAAATAGGACCCATGGAACCAGGGGGAGGCCATGCCACGCTCTCCAGTAATATCGGAATGATCGGCTTACCTAGGTTGACTGCCAAATTGACCTATAAATGAAATTGGGCTATTGGTCGATCATTAATCTCCTAGCATGGTAAAAAACTACCAATTCTTGTTTTGAAACATTTTTGGGGGTTACTTTTATTTAATCTGCACTTTTCTTTGTTTTAGTTACACCATGTACATGCGATAATAAAGTTAAACTGAGTGACATTTCACTCTGTAAAGTTTTTCAAGAACGTTTATCTGAAGGAAGACATAATATAAAACGAGACATTATAGTCTGCTTACTATGGGATATCAGAATTATGAATCGTGAATCCACAAGTTCAAAAGACGACGAATATCTAACAGCAAGGTTTGTGAAATGGTGCCTAAGCATACCTCTCTATTACAGTTTGGTGACTTGGCGTATTTATCAGTGACGCAACAGATGACTACTTTGGCTGCTCGGATTCCTTCATCTATCTTAGCATATAACTTATCTCCTCCTCCCATCTGACCAATATCCAACCAACTCTCAAAACCAGCCATCTCCAGATGTTTCCGTAACAGCCTTACTTCAGGCTGATGTCCCCATTGGTAACTTAGGAAAATAGGAGGAGGATTCACATAATCCGGAGGGTCATCATCTACCACGTTTTCTGCAAGAAATGAACAGTTGTTTAGTTGTCTCTAGAGTGGAAAGATAAGGAGACTTTTAAAAATGAGCACGACTACCATTCAAGGAAAGGAGAAATGCGTATGATCTGTAAAAAGCCAAGACGATCTTGTTGCTAAATCTGTCCAGATAAGAGGTGTTGAATACATCAGTTTAATTTTTTAGCAAATTAATCAGTAACGGTATATTTTGTTACAGAAAACTTTGAAGCAGCAAGAATAGCTTTTCAGAAAGTTGAAGCATTTTTCAGGGACGAACTTTTCTGACTGCTCTGTCCGTGAATTTCGATAAGGAGAAATGCCCATCAAAGCTTTTCCCCCATGAATATTGATTTCAAACTTACCCACTGCCTGCAAGGCTCGTCCTACAATCTCAGAAGCATCTAAGCGATTCATTTCTTCCAGATTCCTAAGAACGGCCTTTGTTGCCTCACTGGTCTTGTGGGTGGCGAACCACTCGCTGAGCATTGACATGCAGGGGTCGTGTTGGGTCGCCCATCCTCGGATATCTTCGGGGCTGTACCCCAGTCGCTGAGCCAAAAGTCTCCAGTCCTGGTCAGCCTCCGGATTCAGCAGCTTGGATACATCTCTAGACCAAGTTGGGGCGTTGTTCAAGGTCTTACATAAGTACAAAGAAAACATTTGTCAGAAATGACTTTGGAAATCGATGGATAACATGGCCTTAATACATTTATAACAACATCCACTATGCATGGTCATGGGCGATTTGTGTCAAGGCTTAATTTATAGACCATTCTCAAACAATTTCACGTGATACAGTGGACGCCATTGAGAGATATATTAGCAACTGTTGTATTTTCTAAAGTATTCAATGTCCACTAAAATATATAATGATCCTTTATTTTAAAAAATGAGGTCAGTAGGTTTATGCTTTATATAGCTCTATTATATATATTCTTTGCATGCTTTTATTTTGTCAGTTAGGCTGTAATTCTGACCTTGTTGTCGATCTCCTCGACCTTAAGCACTGTATCATCCACAACCACTTCCAGTTCATCGATTCGACCTTCCTGTTTGTCCACGTCTTGCTTAAGCTGACCTATATTCTGACCTTGTTTATCCACCTCCTGACCTAATTCCGTGACATCGTTTTCTGTATTGGTCACCCGCGAATCCAAATTGTCCAAACCCTTCTGGTGCTGACCCAATATGTCTGTTATATCATCCACCCTGAAATACAGACCGGTGACCTATACTAATCAAATCAAGGATCAGTCTCATTCATAAATATGTGTTTACAAATGAACCAACGCGCGAGCAATTATTCCATTGGAAATACCTGCTCGTCATTTGGTAGTGGAAAAATACAATTAGTTTCACTATATACAGATTGTGGACTTTGTGGTTATAAGCAGTTCAGTTATGTTAGCAATTATCTGATAACCAATCTTGAAACAGTGTTTTTCTTGTTCGAAACCTGATAATTTCTAACAGTTGTTGGATGACAATAACAAAAGTTACTCACGTTTTCCCATCGATAACATCAATAATGTGGTTAGCGAATTCTTTAAGCTGGGTAACGTTATCTCTGACCCAAACAAAGAAAGCCCTCTCAGTTGCCAGCAGTTCTCGATCATCCACTCCCAATATACGTACAGGATTCAACATCATAGAGATGACCAAATAATCGCCATTTGAAGCCTTCATTGTTGAAATTAACTTATCGAAAACTTTCTTCTTGTATTTCTGCATAAAATGCCAAAGAGAACTAATGAAGCACAGTTTTAGAAAATGCATTACATTTGATGAAATTAAAACTTTTGCTTGAATAAGACTTGTTATGAATATATTATGTAATTCTGCTATTTTATATTTATTGAACATAAAACATATTGCATGTAGCCTGTGAAGATATAACTGCACCGTATTGTGGACCAATAATACATTTCATTCCAAGAAGTAAAAGTTTGGTTAAACTTCAAAGTTTTTTTTGTCTCTTGACTCACCTTGTTCAGTTTGGTGATCTCTATGAGGATAGATGGAATGAGAGATCTTGTTCCAACATCATTCATCATGTTCATTAACGTATCCAGATGCTTCTCAAACAATTTGGGATTTTTAGCAGCGACATTTTGTAACAACATCAAAACTGTTGCACTGGTCATCATATCCTCGATGTAACCACCCGTCACTAGTTTGTCTATGGACTCTTGTGAGAAACCCTGCAATTGACAATAAGTGGTCAATAAATCATAGGTTCAGGAATCCTTGTTCAACTTCGCTATAATAGCCACATAGTCTTAAATTCAAACTTAACACACATATAATAATTGAAAAAAACTCTATGGAGGACCATTTTTGTAAATTTCACCAAAACATTTCTAAACCTTAAAAAATTAATTTTGATATTTAACACAATACAACTTCCACCCTATAAGGAGATATCGTTTAATTTTGATATTTAACACAATACAACTTCCACCCTATAAGGAGATATCGTATAATTTTAATATTTAACACAATACAACTTCCACCCTATAAGGAGATATCGTTTAAATTTTGATATTTAACACAATACAACTTCCACCCTATAAGGAGATATCGTTTAATTTTGATATTAAACACAATACAACTTCCACCCTATAAGGAGATATCGTTTAATTTTGATATTTAAGACAATACAACTTCCACCCTATAAGGAGATATCGTTTAATTTTGATATTTAACACAAATTTATTTCAAAATGCATTGATCCAGAATCCTCTTTTATATTAAGTCTTGTTAACCATCCTTGTACCAGTAACGATATTATTAAAGATTGGAGCAGGATTACACCAACAAAAATCTTTACTACTTAAAGCTGTATAATGAAGGTGCTTACCTTTGGATTAGTCTGTGCTATTTTTGAAAGGAGGTCCATGATACTGCTCCTCTGACTGGAATCGACGTCATCAAGAATTTTCAAGAAGTCGTTTAATTTCTTGACGATAGGTTCGGGATTTTTAGGATAACATGTACTCATCAGACCTGAGCAATTAAATAAACCGTGGTTTCTTTAATGATAGCTAACTTCTTTGTTTCGTATGTCCACGAAAACTAAACCTTAATAGCCATCAAACACAGATAAAACCATATTTTACAGGGTATTCAATACAATAAATAGAGCGTAAATCAACATGGGTGTGATTCTTAAACATGTTTTTTACAATTTGGTTTATGATTTAAAAAAACGATTTCATATAATGCTTTAATCGATACTTGTGGATTTGGTTTATGATATATCTCGTTTGTATCTCTTACACTGTTACACTTACTTGGTAAATTGTCATTCTTGGTTTCCAGGTATATGTCAACAATCTTTCCAAGGTGCGGAGCAAACAGGTCTGGCTGTGAGAATGCTACCAGTTGGAAACAGCTGCCAATTGAACTAGAAAGGTCTTCATCTTCATGTCCCAAACATTTCACCATATCTCCCAGAATGGGTTTTAGTACATGTGCCGTCTTGCTCTCTCGTTGCTGTTTTAAATACCAGAATAAAACCATAATAACATTTCAAACTGTTCGTGGACTTTCCGATCAAAGTCCTTTTGTTACATACATGACAAGGGTTATGAGCGATTCATTATAACATGTATCTTTATTAACAAGGGATTGTGAACCAACACATATGTACACTTCGAATACAAGATATTATTGATATTAGAGGATAGAAACGATTCGCCTAAAAATAGGTAACCTTAGGCATGATTATGAGACAAGTCATTTTCCTGTTGTATTTCATTTCATTATTGCATCATAACTTGTCATGTATATATTTGGGTATGGTGTAATTACCGAAAATAGCCTATATGTTCACTTATATTAAGGTAAGTGTGTCACGCTCGAGATTTTCAAAACAAGTCTATTAATAAACGTTTTTATTATATCACATGTGGTTCGAAAACAAAGCATACGGAAATTGGAATTAATCAATGACAGAAAAGAAATGAACGGAGTTTTCTGAAATAAACCAATGTGTAAGTGAGTGTTCTGAATACCTCCAGGAAACGCTCCAATGAAACCTTTTACAATACAAAAACGGTTTCAGTATTTACGTTGACCTTGATCAGGATGAATGAGAAAGGAAGGTCTGATTTCTTATCCTTCGATCTGCTATACAATATTAAGTTCGGTTCAAACAATTTCCCCAGTGAATTCAAAATGTTCGTCTATATAAATTAAATAAAACAAACTGTCCTATATTATGTGGATTGAGTAATTCAACAATTGATTCTCAATATCGAATAGTGAAACTCATGAGTCGGTTCTTTTGTTTACAAGAAAGTCTCTTACCAGATTGCAAAACATCAAAAGAGTTGAGGAGAGTATATAACCATATACAGATTGAGAGTCGGCATCATGGTCCCAGTGATCTCTGTTTAGACTTATCTTAAAGATGGACATAAACAGGGCATTGTATGGCTCAAGTTCTTTGCCGTTCCTACAAAGTTAAAACCAAATTAATTCAGTTAACTATTCATGGCAACGTCAAAGACAGCGGACAAAGAAACGATTAACATGATTGTTCGATTTTTACTAAGAGAAATAAAGGTCAGGGGTAAAAAAAAATTTATACAAATATTAGGTGAAATAAAATCTTTTAACTAAGAGTAAGTTTACTCCTGCATCAAGCTAAGTTATGTAATTACTCAAAACATCATTTGACAATGTTCAGATGAGAGATTTAATCTATGCCATATTTTAGACAATCTCGACCTGGCAAGAATGTATGAAAATAAATTAATTGATTAAAGTTAAAATGGATTTTGATCCTACTATTAAAGGTAAGTAAACACTAAATCCAGTGAGCCTGAGTAAATATATTGTAAACAATAATGGAAATATATTTTGAGTGTGATGATAGCTTTTATAATCACATAAGAGCTGATTTGGTAACTGAAGTTGGGGACTTTTGAACGGTACCTTTTGTGCAATATGGTTTCTGTCTTTATATATAGCATTGACTATTATTAAATATATATTCTTATAATCGCCAAAAAGACAAACTGGCTCTTTATTAGTTAATTATTAACAAATAGTGTGAAATGGTTTTGAAGAATATTCATTGACAAATATTAATAATGTATTTAATTATTTCTTAAATGATATGGCATAAAAGTCTACCATACTTGACTTACCAATATGAGCATGATCATCAAAACTATAAGCTCAGTAAGAATTTCTCTATTCACCCTATCTTTCCAGGCTCACTTTATTTTTTAGTTTGTTTACTGTAATTTAAAAGAGATTTGGAGACCCTTGTATTTTCTAATAACTTGCAACTCACTTGTGTTCATTAAGCAAGTTGTTGAATATATTGAATGCTGTAATTCCCACATTGTCTTTCTGCCAATCAAAATCTTCGTCCTGGAAAAGTTTTTCCATTCTAGTCATCAGTGGTATTGCTAATTTCTTGTCAGCCTGTAGATGGGATGTATACAAAAACAATGTTAGCAAACCCCTGCTTGTTTTCTTCCGTACAAATTTTAACTAATGTTAGATTTATTGTGCAGATTTTGTTCTGTAAAGATTTGAATGTTACATTGGTGTAATGAGGTCAGGACATTTTCAGCTACTATTCATTTGAAAGATATTTTCTCTGTGTGAATGTGAATTAAGAAGCGAATATGTTTAAAAACAAATATAAAGATTTTCTTTGGTAAAGATTATCCGGATTAATAGGTCACAGATAAAATTTGAATTCGACTCTTCATTGGTTTGGTTTTAATTAAAAGCCTTTAAACACGTTATACAGGATATAACCGGTGATTTTGAATATTGCCTGTACAGTTTTAAGATTACACAAGTTTGACACTACAGAAGCTGAAAGATTACACAAGCTAAATATTTGACACTACAGAAGTTTAAAGATTACACAAGCTAAATGTTTGACACCACAGAAGTAAAAAAATTACACAAATTAAATGTTTGACACTACAGAAGTTTAAAGATTACACAAGCTAAATGGTTGACACAACAGAAGATTAGGTTTCACAAATTGAATGATTAACATTACAGAAGTGTGAAAACTGAAGCTCAAAAACTACAATTGGAAAAAGTACACCCAGAAAGAGCACCTGTACAACACGCCCTTGAAGAATGTTGAAGGGGTATTAGGTGATAATTTAACCTGGGAGTTATCAGGTTTTACCATATACCTAGGAGTCTCACTAGTTCAACACTAGGCAACCGGACAATTTGTTCCATTTATGTTTTTTTTTTTTAAACCAATATACATTATGATAACACGAAATGAAGTTGCTAGTTGGTGTTTAGAATTGAACTATGTTTTCTCGCATGTTTTTCTGTGGTGTGTAATCTTAAAAAACAAATCTCGTTGTCTCAGATCGGACTGCGCATCAATCTCGCTCTTCGAGCTCGATTGATACTGCAGTTCGACCTGAGACAACTCGATCTGATACATCGTCACGTATCACGCACTGTACTATATAATATCTATTTATAAGCAATATAAAACACTGATGTGTTTTAAAAATACAAATTCAGCAACTCTCATAACGTCCATATTTTTTTGACAAAAAGGAGTATTTCCGGTTTACCTTTAAATCGATGTGTTCCATTAGACTATGTGCCATACTATAACGACTTTCTTCACGACTTTCCAGACATGTGGCGATTGAGTCCAATATAAACTTTTGAAGCTGTATGTCATCGCTAACTTTGTTTGTCCTGAAATCAAAAGACAGCCATTACTGTAGGTATACAAACATGCCCTAACCTTGGTTACATCCCTCGCTATCTTATCCTATGGTATATAATCGAGTATAGACGGTTTGGTCAAATGCCAGTATCATACAACGTAGTAATGTTGAGCTTATTACCCTGACATAGGCGATGTTCGTCCAGCATATTACACACGTATAAATATGCTGTATCACATATACATTTGTTTTATGGACATCCAATTGACAGGTCAAGATAATGTAATTTACGTATTATATGTTAACCCAAACAGAAAAAAATACAATTTGGTTCATATAATCACTAGAAAACGTAACCAACATATATCTTACTTGAGTTGTTTCATAAATTCCTCTGAAAAATCTCTATGTTCATGGTGTACGAGCCATTGTCTGTTATCGTTGTCATTGCTGTCATCATCTCCAAGGGGACAGTTTATCAAGGCTTTGAAAATATCTCTTGCACCAGCTATGTTGTCCTGAATGTGCAATTCATTTTCATGTCATCAATGTTATACAAATATACGGTATGCCAAAAAATAAAGATTATAACAAGATTATATGCCTATGTTTGAAAAAAATATATAAATCAATATACATGAGCTGGGATCGAAGTTATTGTGAATGGCCTCGATTTGAGTATACCACGTGGTTAATAGAAAGCAAGATTACAATATCCCTGAAAATAGTTTTAAGGTTAACCAATAAAGAATACTGTTGCTATTCCTTGATTGGATGTAACACTTTCCCGCGAAAATGCTTGCTGCTTTGTTGGTATAGTTTTAGGTGTTAGATCTCGTAGTTGCGAACTCATTATGTAGCACGATTCCACTTACTCTATTAACATGTAAAATAATAGGTCCGTAACAGTCCCCAAAGTGATATGTGACATAATTGTGGATGCGATTTTAAATTTGGAGTTTATTTGAATTTATTGTGGTTTTCATATATATTTCTTTAAAAATCTTAAAATTTATTTTGATAATTACATCTATTGTTCACGCCGACAGTGTGACACATGTGAACGTAATATTTGTGTTTAAAACTCGTAATTCATTTGCATGGGATAATACATTTTGCTCTTCCAAAAAATGAGTAAACCTACACAGATTAACTCAAACATATAGTTCAACAGTAATTCAAAACATACGGTCTCAATCTCTTCGATGCTGAATTAGAATGGTCGTTATGCCTAAGTTGTAGTGCTGGGGGCTCTAACTTAAAGCGATGCTCCTGGCTGAAATGACCCCTTTATCCATCGAAAGGTTAATATTAAACATACTTAAATATGATATCGACTTATCGTTTCTTCATCTTATAAAATCACTTGAGGGTTAGGAGTATATACCTACCTACGCTCACTGGTAGCTGACATTTTGAGCGTGGCCAACCCTATTCATGACGTCACGTGACTTACACTCTTGCGAGTTACAGGTTTACATATGTGAACCAATGACCTATATAGGTTATCATAGTCGACTATAGGTCTCGTGACGTAGGCCCCCTAGTCTGACAAAAAAGATATTTGATTGGTCAATATTTGTGGAGGTCTTCTGTTTAGTGATTAAAGTAGCAACACAGGGCCGCGTGGATGAATTTGACTGTAGTTTAAGATCCAATTATAAAATGGATATAGCTCGATTAGAAAATTAGAGAGCATAATTATACACAAGAAATGATGCCCGTTTTACATATATGCATTTTATTGCTGAGACGAGTATCGCTTTAAATTGGTCTTAATGTGTACATTTAAATTGTGATGTCTGATTAACACTGTGCTATGTACACATGTTTAAACCATGAAGACCGCATTACAATATTCTATAGACACACTTTTCAATTGTAAAATGTTAATAACAATGTTCTATAGATATACGGTTCAATTGTGTATGGGATCGATCAGGTGGAAGTGGAAAAAACGTAGACCATTGTGAGGTATTTTATTAAATCAGAAATTGTTCTTGCATTGGAAAGGAATGGGCTGACAACATAATGATTGTTGATACACATCGTTTGCCCCGAAAAACCCAGCCTGGGTCACGAACTATAGACAGGCAAGTTCCCATTTTAGTCAGATTTACGAAAATACATGACAAGGAAAACTGCTTGACGCCTGTTAAGCATTTGGTGGGACACGGATCTAGCGTTAAGCCTCAACCTGCAGCGGTCACAATTTCACATGAAAACGCCTATCAGATTGACAGATATCTTTTATTCTTGAAACCAGACCCAACTTTAAACCATGGAAGATTTACAAGGAGTAGCAAGACTGCGAAATCCTGGGTTTATTTACACATATATTTTTTGTCAACGTCTTAATAATTATACAGTTAATATATGTTCTCTCGACTCGAACCGAATTTATTCGATTTGCTCACATAAAAATGCTGGAAAATTTTGCTGCTTCTCTGTGGTTCAGACGTCTGGCTTCCTGGTAACAGTCATGAACCCAATATATCCGGTTTGCTCACATATGCTAAAAAATGTTTCTGCTAGACGTCTGCCTTCCTGGTTATAGCATTTCTAATGAATCACTTCTTTTCAGCATCTTTGTACAAGCAGTCTAAGCAAATTTTTCTAAAACTACTGCGTTTGTTAAATCAGATATGCTCCATTTGAGGTCTCACTGAATGGTGGCTTAACTCCTTTATTGAAAAACTATATTCCATTCCTGGCTAATCTTCATTCGCAGCATGTTCATGAGTCAATCCAACACTGCGTCAGTACTAATGATCGACTGGATGTGAACTTTGCTGGTGTTTGTGAGTGCTTTTTCCTAGAATCTAATCAACACTGTTAAATGTGTGACCAGTATCATCTATCGCCTTCCTGGTTTCAACGTTCATATAACCTCAAGTCACATAATCTCTCTTCTAAATCAACTTAATAGACGAAACAGGAAGTGTATTAGCATGGGGGACTTTACTATAGATCTTTTTAAAATAGGTATCCATTGTCTTTCCAAAGACTTGTCCAAAACTTTCTCCTTTCATTATCATAACCCACTAATCTCCAAATACATTTGCTACTTGAATTGATAACATTTTCATTAATTTTCATGATGATAATTTTTTTCCCATAATTTTGTCAAATGATAATACAGACCACTTTAATGGAGTCAAAGAAGTTGAATCTCAGTCTATATTTAATAACGCGAATGAGCATTTTACTTCTTTAGCAAATAAATTAGATGCTGAAATTCAAAAAGCAGTTTGCAGTTTTACAGATTATCTTAATCATCCACACCCTGACCACTCTGCGAGCAAGAGAAATAAAAAAAATTCCCACTTAAAAAATCTCTTCTCCTGGCCGTGGTGGAATTTCGATGTCCTTCCTTAAAACTGTTTCTGATGCTGATAAACAACATCACTCTACTTGCCATGCAGTCATTTCTTTATACGATCTACTTATTAAAGCCTAAGAAAACATTAAATTCATCTTTAACTTTCCTCAAACGTTCAAAAGCCTTCGATGCTGTCAATTACCAAATCATTCTTTCCAAACTATTTATCAACGGTTTTAGAAACACATCTAAGTGTATCTTTCAATAATACAATGTCTGTCCCTTACCCTTAACCGTATGTGATCCCCGCAATGCTCAATATTTGGACCTAGCCTCTTTCGTATATATAAAGATGTTAAATGAATAAAACTCCTTAGCTTGTCCACGTAATCATTTACGCAATATTACTTCCATGTATGAATCTTAAACAATATAAAGATGCTGCTAACGCTTTCTAACTTGCATTCCCGAACTCTTTTTTCCGATGATACAAATGTGCCTTTTTCTGAACCTATTAATGAAAATGTATTTAATATTGTCTCGCAAAACCACATTCAAAAGGTCATGAATTTGAGGTTTAAGATATATTCCAGATTTCTACACTTTCTTGGTCCACTGATATCAACCATGTATGCAAAAAATTGTTTCGACACATCGGCCTCATAAACCCCATCGGTCATGCCTTCAATTAAAATACTGTTTGCATTCTCTGCTATTCCATTATATACCCATATCTATCTTATGGTAATAGCATCTGAGGAAATACCTTTCCTATCTATCTACTGTCAGTATTTCTGCTTTAAAAGCGCGCATTGGGCTTAATCTGCAAACTTAACCATAAACCAACGCCCTCTTTAGTATATTAAAAATTCTAAAATTGTCCGATATCAGTTTTTTCTAAACTTTTCTTCAATCTACAAATTCATTTACCATCTATCATGCATGTCTCCCTCTAAATAATATCTGATCTTTTCATGATACCTGTTCAATATCACTATCCTACATGATTTCAACAAACATCGACCGTTCTTTATTTAAAATCTCTTAATTTGTTTTTCTGAAAGTTTACGGTCCTAGGGAACAGACTACCTAATGATCTAAAGCAATTAAACCCAAAATATCATTTTGCTTAATAATAATAGTTTGAGAAAACTTGGTTTCGTCCTCATGCATACGTCATACTCAGATAAAAGATTTATCTAGCATTGATAAGTAATGTAGAGAAAGACAATTTGGCTTTCTTCCACCGGGGTTCGAACTCATGTACATATATAATGTATACACATTAGAATGAGTCACTGTACAACACAGGCTACATATACAGATGTCACCCCTGTTGGGACTAGCAGCATCTGTGGTTTCGTCCATATGTGGAAGTATACATAAACTGTTTATATCAGTGATGTTACCTGTAAACTTTTTTTTATATAATTTAGATTATCTGGTAACACAAATAGTCTAAAATACTTATGCTTACCTTCCAATCCAAGAATTTTTTTTTCTTTTTGAGAATGTCAAGCCCGGCTTTTACAAATTTACAGTTAGGTACTCCAACAAGTGATGCTAGATATGGTGCCCAGACCTTAGCCTGTTTGGGGGATCTATCAATAGAAAAATGACAGGTCAATTAGCTTAATTTGTTTATTAATTTCACGCTGAAACATTGTTAACTGTTATTCTGTAATTTTAACGCATTATTTTCAATTGAAAGGCCGTCTTTTAAGCGGATGTGGTCAGTCGTTGACGATGTTATGTGTTTTTCAGACCCAAGAGAGCTCGACCTCATGTAAGTGATTACAGATTCTCAGGCTGGGAAATATGAACTAAACACGCACAAAGAGTACAAAGACAACAAAGTCCACCAACAAGTAAATAACCTAACCACTGTGTAGGTCAACTAATGTTTGAAAGCATGTAAGGGATTGGCGACTGGAAGCAACTCAAAGCATCCCGAAGCATTTGATCTGGCACCACGGCTGGAATTTTCTAAAATTTCCCGGGAACGAGTGAAAATGTAATACGATTTCCCACCAGTGTACTGAATACACATGAGCCTAGCATAATGCCTTTACAGACCTCAAACAAAATTTCAAACAAACACAAGTATGTTCCGTTTTGTATTTTGTTGGAAAATTTAATTATCGACCTGGGGGACGTAACCATTTAGAAGCGTCCTTCTAGTGGGTGTTGCGTGAACCCCAAACACGCACATTAAGTTCACCGTCTGGTCGGAAATTAATC
>JAQQZZ010045680.1:0-10247 GCA_030265115.1 Mopalia vespertina | reverse complement strand
TACCACTGGGAGCTGCCCAGGGGGCGGGGAGGACTCCAGGAAAAAAGTGCGCCAGAACCCCCACCCCCTATACTACTTCTTCTGTTGAAGTAACATTACTCTAATTTGTGAATACCCGAGAATCTTCTATTGAAGTAACATTACTCTTATTTGTGAATATCCGAGAATCTTCTATTTAAGTAACATTACTCTAATTTGTGAATTCCTGAGAATCTTCCACTGAAGTAACATTACTCTAATTTGTGAATATCCGAGAATCTTCTACTGAAGTAACATTACTCTAATTTGTGAATTCCCGAGAATCTTCCACTGAAGTTACTTTACTCTAATTTGTGAATTCCCGAGAATCTTCTACTGAAGTAACATTACCCTAATTTGTGAATTCCCGAGAATCTTCCACTGAAGTTACTTTACTCTAATTTGTGAATACCCGAGAATCTTTTGAAGTATCTAATTTGTGACAAAAGCTGCATGCTTTTTAATTATATCAACAGCAAATGCCGCTTTTATGCCGCTAAAAGTTTAAACAAATACTTTTGCAGAACATTTAAACGTTGATAGAAGTTTGTTGAACCAAATATTAATATAATGATATTTCTTTACATCAGACTCAAGTCCGTTGTTACATTCTTAAGTATATTATGGGAGGGAACAACACGAGATGGAAGTGTTAAGGTTGCCATATCATTAGACACTTAAGTTAAAGGTAAAGCTCACATATATATTTTTTGTGTGTAGATATTAACTTTCCCAGAAGACAATATATTTGCTATTTAGAAATGCTGCTTGCGCGCTTGCTATAGCAACTAATTAGAAATCCTAATTAGCAAACGGTTCAAGACAATGCTTTTTTTCTGTAGACAATGCATTTGCTATTAAAGCATTGGTAGGCTTAGGCTAGCCAGCGGCTAAAATACATTTATAGTAGAGATTTTTTATGAATGATAATTTTCTCCGTAAATAATACACGTGCTATTTGGCATTGCTAGTTTCTCGCAAGCTTGCATCCTAATGTCAATCACAGCAAAGTGTCTACGACAAGAATTGATGTCTGCGTAGAAAATATATCTGCTCTTTAGCATTGGTAGTGTCGCGTTAGCTTACATCACAAACACAATCATAGCAAAGAGATTACGACAAGAACCACTTTCTCCGTAGACAAAATAGCTCTTATTAGCATTAGTAGTTACGGGAGCTTGTATCTTAATAGCCAGCCTAGCGAAGAGTAAACGACGATTATCATTTTCTCGGTAAACAATATATCTGCTATTTAGCATGGCTAGTTTCGCAGTAGCTAGCAGCTATATATCAGTCCTAGCAGAGATCCCATGTACAGCGATACTCATTTCCTTACTGTAGATCACTTGCCTTAAAACAAATAGCATGAGCAGTCACAGTATTTGAAACCATTAAGGATTAGAGTGCAATGGGGCAAGATATCAACGTGTTTATGCATTGGTTTTATCAAGAAAGACTCACAACTGAAATGAAAAGGTATTATCCTTTTATAATATTATTAACAATGCAGATATTGTACATAAAAACCAGCGTTACATAAAGGATTGGTGCTGTATGTAAGTATATCTGAAATACTTGTGTTTATGTACATATTGAAAAAAAAATCGCCGTCTTAACAGGGTTAAAACTCGGGACTCATTCGGTCGTGAACCTGTGTAGCTCAGGCGGTAGAGTGTTGGGCCTGTTCGATTCCCGGTGGAGGCAAGTAAATGTTTTCTCTTCATTTATTCAGAATATACATATTGTGCAATTGTAGCATACGTTTTTTTTTTTATCACGATTCGGATAAAGGTCTTATAGGAGAAATTGTCATACAGATGCCTACGTATACAGCAGGAAAATTGCAGAATGAACAGTTCATAACAGAACAGGACAACAGGCAAGGAGCTAGGTTATCTATGTTAATTCCACACCATTTGCATTAAGATATACAAGTCTACTTGTTTAACTACTTGAATAGTTATTTAATAGTTGTATATGACAGTAGCTAACATTTTCCCAATCTCAATCATTTTACACCTGCCATATGTATAAAAACGTGTTATTGAAAAAATATCGAATATCCACAAATTATGGTTTGGGTGCTGTTAGTCTGACAATTTGTTAACATCTGTTCAATCTGCTAAATAAAATCGTATAAATTCTCGTTGATAAAAATTTATGAAAGCTATACACAAACTGGCAACATCATCTAGTACTTAATTTTTTATTTCATGAAATAATTTCAGTATTGATAATGGCTGATTCTCTTGATTCATGGCGACCCCATTGTCGTTTTTACCTTTCCACTAAGAACCTAAAATTACTAACCCGATTCCCCATCAATTTGCCGCCTCTTTTACCTGTAAGTATCGATCATATGTGTTTAGACCTAGTACAACTTAATGACTCCGATTATCATTTATTCTATAGATAAAACATCACGTGACGTTAACGATAGCACGTTGGCTGATTGCCTATACATGACAAGTAACGCGAGAAAGTGCGTGAAAGCCACCTGATTCATAACACAGTCCAGCCAAATTTCGCTACTACGTCTTTATGCTCGGAGTTTCAGAAAACATTTGAATGCAATAATGGGTTTCCTTCTTGGTGCTAAACCAAGAAGGAATCTCGGAGAGTTGGCTATGCCCCTCTGTTCAATCATTATTTAAAATGATGATCTATTATTTCTGATGAAGCCAAATTATGTACTCTATAGAGGACTTATTATTTATTGATAAAGATGGCTTTTGCGAAAGTCTATTTGTTGAGGTAAATATATGCACAGGACTAGCTATATAATTGGGATGCTACATTGTCCTCCCGGAAAAACACATTAACTACGTTAATAAGAAAATTGGTTTTCTTCTCCAACATCTGCCAACAAATCGAAAATGTTTTCTGATGGGTGATTTTATGTTGGTATGTTGAAATCTAATTTCCAACTACATTGTGAAGAATTCATATACCTTATGAAGTGCGATTATTTTCCCCGAAGAACACTATACCTATACCTTCCAGAGAGCCAATTGTGCTACATTAATTGATGATAGTTTTTTCTTATTTTCATGAGACTAATTTAACACCTGGAATTTTAGTGACAGATATTTGGATCATTTCTCTTTTTTTTCCATTTTGCGGAAGACTTTCTCCCTCCTAAAACAGTAACATATACCTATAGTAAGAAATCTTCGACCTTCCGTTCTCTCGAATTTCCTGGGAGGACGTAATTTTATGCTATGGTACGAGCGAGTCTCTTTAATTGATCTCAGGCTACTTTCGGATGATTATGGGGAAAGTTTTCATATTGTAAGTAAATCATCTAAAACTAAAACCCAACAACCATGAGGCACCGCGGCAATTATCAACCCGATATGGAAAAATATTTATATCGCAGGCAATCAGATAAACGACCGTAATGTCTACAAGATACATCGTAATAAAAAAATACTGTCATTAAAAATTCACGAATTTTTTTATTTTGAAAATACATGAGCATTTTATCGTTAACAATGTTGAAACGTCAGACAAACAAATAATGACCTCTGGATTCAGCGACTGTTTTGTCTCAGTTGCCAGTTCTCTCTCGAGTCCCAAATTCCAATAGCTGTTAAGCATTTCTCGGAGTATCTTGGTCATGTATGCAAAGCTGAGTTCTGTCAGATCTTATCAATACCACAATACTAACTTTGAAATCGTGCTCCTAGGTCTAGATAACACCCCCATGGCAGCTATCAAACTTGTTGCAGATTTTATATTTGAACCTCTTGCACATATTGCAAATTTATCTTTTTGAATGGAGCAATGCCAGATTCACTCAAGATGGTCAAACTCCCTCCAGTGCTTTCCATAAAACTTTAAATATGTAACACAAATGACTAATTAGCGCCCTATATCTGTATCTCCTCGCATGAGCCAAATATTTGAAAAAGATCATTAGCAAATATGATAAATGAACACATAGAAGCCAACGATTTGATAGAACACTATCGATACGGCTTTCTAATAAACCACTCGACTCATCATATTGCTCCTCTTGTTTTGCGTCTAATAATAGACTTAAACTTCTTTCTTTGGAACTCTGAAAAAATCTCAATTTAATTGACAGCAAATGGACTATCCCTAATCATTAAGGAGAGGTTACGGTTATTCCTCCAACAAGAAAACCTGGGATTGTGCCGCCAATTTACTTGTATAAAACGGAAATCAAGACTATAAACAAGTACAAATGTCTTGGAATCGTGTTTAATGATAGATTGACTTGTGTATCGCATATTACCTTTACATTTAAATATTTCCATATCCATATTTCCATAAAGCTTTATAAAAAAAACACCTTGATAAAATCTGCTTTATATTATCTTTGGTTCATCCTCACCTTTCCTATGAAGATGGTTATGGGGGAACAACATATACCAAACGCATACTAAACTTCTTTAACTACTTCAAAATCGATAGTATAATATTCTCTCACAGATAAGCTCATATTATAACTCTATTGAAATCTTTAAACATTCCTCTGTCCAAGCTTTGCCTATTTTCTATGCTTTTGTCTATTCGTAAACCGGTTCATTATCCGTACTTTCTCTTGACTTAATTCCAGTTACAATTTTACAAACAATATACTGTTCATTAATTCTTACCCAAGTGGAATTTCTGAAGTCAAAACTAGCATTTGTCGCTAAATCAGTGCGAAATAAGTTAAGCTAAAGTGTAGATATACTGTCTACGAAAATGAGAGTGGTCGTGGACTATTAAGATGACCGCTAGCGCGGAAATAAAAAAAGAGGTAAATGAGGTGGTAGCTATAGCTACCACCTCATTTACCTCTTTTTTTATATCAAATACTCAATAATGCTAAATATCAGATGTGATGTCTTCTTGAAGTTTGTATTTCATCAGGGATATTGTTTATTAAAAAATCTGCCGATTACCAGGTACATCGAGTGCGCATGTCTGCTTTGAGATTGATTGGCGTGGATTGTTGTGCTTGATTGACAACATTATAACACTAATTGTAATTATCGTCTAGTTAGCGCTAAACTTGTTAAAAGCGAGCAGCCCATGTCTTGACCTTGAGTTTAACGAAATTTTTATATATTATATATAGCGCTCAGTGCGAGAATTATAGCCAATGTGTTCTGATACTTAGACTTTCAGGCGAATATATAGTCTGTTATTGGGGAATGATAAGGCTTAATGGACATTATCTTCTTCAATAGACAATCAATATAATTAGAAAGTTCAGGGAGCTATATGAACAATAAAGCTGATTTATACATGCTTAAGCACGGGAGGATATAACCTGTATCCGACTTAACGAGATAATATAGAAATACATCAAGATATAGGAGTTCCCTTCGTTGAAGCTTCTTTTTGTTTCTTCCACATTATATTATAGCCTTGTATCTAGCGCCCCAGTGACGCGTTGCTAAGCAGCGACTCGGGGCAGTTAAAAAATGGCATTTGAGCTACATGTACGAAGCTGTGGTTTGTTTCATTGTGTTTTACAAAGCACTCAAGGGTATTTCATTTATATGACGACGAGTTGTCCATTTCTTACTGTCCCTTGCTTTAAATACGATGGGAAACCGGGTGAAAACCTGATAAAAACCAACCCACGATTTCCAGAGCCATATCGTATGACGCCCTTAAACCTGTGGAAACGATATATTTCGGTCTATTTAAAGACGGAATAAACAAATCAAAATGTAGTCAACCGGAATTGTTCATCATTTTAGGTAGTTGTCGCAATACCCGACTGAGCCAACTTATCCGTTGAAATTCAAATATATGATCAGCTATGGCGACTTATATTGTTCCGTAACATATTATTTTTTTCCAAAACCCTGGCACCATATCAACAATAAAATAGAGATTAGACACGCGATATATATCGATAAGTATCGTTATGTCTAAAATGTAATATTTGTAGATTTTTAAGACAATTTATAGCTAATTTTATTCTGAGACCTTCATTTGTTTTTGCCAAAGATTATTCGACAAGAATGGATTTATTTCCACTTTAACCACATCTGGCGAGTAGTGTCTGGTATTATAGTATGCTTAACTTTCTGTAGTGTACAAAACAGTTATTCATTAGTTCTCGGTCGTTTGGTGCTACTGAGTTGTATGGACATGTCTCACAGAAAGGTTCAAACGTAACGGAGAACTATCCGGAACATTTTTCACGCCACATGATATTAAGCCAAAATAGAAAAAAAAATTAAAATTATATCAAAATGTATGAATTAATGAAGTTTAGTGAATTTTGATGGACTTGTTTTGTTGACCTGAATGATCCCGATGGAATGGTAATCGAATAGGAAGAGCTCTAGGGCAGGGATTCTACTCTTTATTTCATCTCACAATTGTTTTCATCCAACTTGTGTAATAACTTCCTTGTAAATTTTTTTATTTCTCTGAGTTATTGACTCACTTAATGGCCTATAAATAAAAGTGATCTACATATTTGCAGAATAAAAACCTATATGCCCTTAGAAAAACTTGTCCGGGTATAAAGAAAAATCGATGTATGCCAATGACATATTATAGCTAGTAAATAAATTTATACAACAGCTATCTATTGACTAAAGCAGCTAGGACAATAAACTGACTATTTGTATTCCTATCGCATACCATACAATCACCAATGAATTAATAACCTACTAAAGATAATGATTTTACCGGTAAAATCCGTAAAGTATTGTGCTTGTATCATTTGGTACAAAAACAACCAATCATATATAATGTCATTTACACGTAAATATGTTAATTACAAATATTGAAACTGTTCCCTTGTCTGAAAAAGTGTAGATTATCATTCATCCAGATATAATCAATTAAAACTAACTATATAATTCTTGCAAACTGGACTGTTATTACAAAGTTTGTAGACGTCCCATATAGTTATACAGAGAGGAATATAAAAAACATTACCTACGAAACACAATAAAAGTTCAGTTTTAATACAGTTTATAGTTTGTGTGAATCAAAAATAAATTGCCATGGAACGAAGTTGATAAAGGTTGGCGAGACTGGAAGACCCGAGTCTAGGCGATGGCAGATTTCTATTTCTCATCCTACATCCCCGATATCGTCACTCCGCAGTCGTGTCATCAAGTAAGGCAAGTGAGAACCGGAAAGCCCGGCGTCGTCAAGTGAAATATCATTGATTTGTTTGTTTGTTTGGGGGTTAAAGTCCTTCTCAAGGGTATTTCCCTTATATGACGACGGATTGTCCACTTCACATTGTTCCTTGCCTTATTACGATGGAAAACCGAAAAAAAACTCGTACAAACCACTCCCGCGATTGTCGGAGCCACATCGTGTGACTCACTCATGTACCTGATGGTCGACAGGCGGACTCGATCCCTTGAACGGTACATCGAAGTAGGATTTGTAAGCACACACGCTAACCACTAAGCCAAGGCCGCGGGCGAAATAACATTGAGTACGAAGTTACGAGTAGATTATTTTGTTTAACGCCCCTGTAAATGTGAAACAGGCTGTTGTCGTTATGGTTTGTGAAAGTACGTCAAGTTTCGTTTCTAGTGGCTGTTTATAACACTTGGTGTCTTAATGCTGTTATATCTTTTAATATACATTAAAATGTTTGCGATGTAACATAAAAGTTATTTTTCATTTGAGTTTTTAAGTTGTGTTCGCACTCAAGTTGTGATTATAAAGGAATTGTTTACACGATCTGTACTATTTTTTGACACCCCTCCCCCCCTTCAAAAAAAAAAATAATAATAAAGAAAATAATAAAAAAAAATGGATACGTTGGACAGCAAGTTTCAAGCATTTCAAAAATGGTTTTAAATCTGACTGACAGACCTTTTTATTTTGTTCTGATCTTATTCACAATGATTTATTTATTTTCGCGAATCAAACAGGTGTATTGACCTAGGCATCATTATCGTATTATCTGGGTCAACCAATGGTATATGTGTGTAGTATATTGTTGCTGATTGGCAATGAGGGATATATGTGCTTATCGAAATGGAGCAAGGGAAATTGTGTCACAACATGGACATCCAGTCTTGTATCGCATGTTGGCTTTTCACGTAAATAGGCGTAGCGAGACCATATGCTAAGCTGATTGGATTACCTAGAAATCTAGTACCTAGGGTTATATAAAATTTCCACATAAGATCTCCAGTTACGCAATTATAATGTACAATGCAATTTATCTACAGGTAATTTGTGCATTTTATCTGCAAGTAATTTCTTCACTTTTTAATTTCGTGTAATTTAGAAAAATAAACAACAACTCTGAATATATTTTGGTGAGACATGTGTTCATGGCAAAAATCTAATCGGCATGACTGTCTTTAAACTGGCCCTTAAACTCACGGCGCGTGATCGTCTCTTAATAAAAACACAAATAACCAAGCAAAAGAAGGAGACTACATTTCGTGAGATCTGGGATGTGCAGCCAGAGCTCCCTAAGGCTAGTAAGGGACATTTTTAGTTCTTATCCTGTCGCCATCTAGGATATCATGGACAACAAGCTCGCTCTGCCCTTTTGCTCTCCTGTGTATGAAGTAAAATTCGTTTCTCTTTTGTGCTATCACATGAATGCCAAGTGAGCATACGGTAGAAAATTCTGTCTCACATCAATATTGTTGACAAACGATCAGCTTACACTCTCAACAAGCCTCGAGCATCACTCGTGCGTTAGGAGCTAGTACAAAGCAAAAACAACCAAGGAACACTGTTGTCAGAGAACAGCCAACAGTGTACACTTTCTAAGTATTTCGATATGAAAAGACTTTTGCTAGAGGCATTTTTGTTGTTGCGATAAATGGACATATAGTTCTGTCATAAATGACATTATCTGTTTCAATGTGGTTACTCCGTCCTTTTCTTGCTGTAGAGTAGCCTTATCAGCTATGCACAAAATGTTAAAATATATGGAGAAAATGGCGTTAGGAGTCACTCCCCAGATAGACCGATGACTCCTTGTTAGAGTACTGACGACAATGTCAAATTTACATACGTAGCATATGGCGAATCTCTCGAGCCTCATATTGGCAGAGACGGGTTTAAAATGTGGCAAATTGTATACACAGAGCCTGTGCGTGAATTGGAATGATGAGTGAAGTGCAATAAGCGATAATTGTTACCCTTTAATTTGAAAACTAAGTTAAGCGATAAACCGAGTGACCTAAAATGGATTTTAGTGGTTAATTATTATTTATCATATCCTTATGCACGAATATTGATTAATCGGTAGATGTTTTACATAATTTAAAAACATTATCACCGAATTTGGTAAGTTTAATTTGATCCTATAAATAGAGAAAATTGAATTGTTACGTAATCAGCAGATTTAAGCTATATTGAATTGATTGATTGATTGATTGGTTGGTGTTTTATGACGTGCTTAAGGGTATTTCACTTATATGACGGCGGTGTATTCCAACAATAATTGACACTAGCACAACAAAAAAATGTTAGGCGTTTTGAAACTGTAGGAAAACTAATCTCCCTTCATAGTGCTTAGTAAAGCAAGCATTGCTACTCTTCAAACGCGACTATATTGAATTGAAGCTTTACTGATAACAACGCGAAACGATTTTGAAATGATTCGCGCCATTCAGTGGGATGCCAGAGTTCATCAGGTCTGTGGGCCAACCTTCATCAAGAATTCCAGGAAACAACATATAGGTGATTCTAAAATGGTGTGACGTTTTAAAAAGTGTCCATCAAAACAGGCATTGGCCTCCATCTTTCTTTCTCATGAATCACAATACATATCTGATTATCTTGGACTGTCAACGAGACCATATGGTACATGTATAATGACAGTTATGTTTAATGATTACATTCTACACATATAATACATCACGTCTGAGAGACGATTTGAGACAGCGTGATAAGTTACTCTTCAATGCACACCTTTACTCTCGTACTTTTATTACTCTGTTGAAGGCCACTTACGGTCCCCAGGTAATAACAGTTGCTCTACGATAGGAACTATTAAAGGACAAGACCACCCCAAAACCGTGTTTTCTACATAAGTAAACATTTTTCTGTCAAATGCAATACACAAAATTCTGATGTTCCTAACCCGATCATAAATCTAGTCATTATCAATTAAAGAGGAACACAGGAACCACTTGAATCATCAAATCCTGTGTATAGCAGACTTCGCTGATCTAGCATTGGATAGTTCAAAACTGGCTGACCAACCAGAGTGCAGGAAAACTTAGCAGCACAGGATTTGATGACTCAACTGG
>JAQQZZ010045669.1:0-10247 GCA_030265115.1 Mopalia vespertina | reverse complement strand
AAATTGGACACCCAGTTATTTGAAAAGTGAAGCAAAATGACCATTTTGGATACCATACTTTTGATTTCTGGCTAAGCACCTGATGGCATGTGCGAGCTTTCTTGACATCTAATTAGCTTGCGTAAATTTTCGCCTAAAAACTGGTCGAACTCACTTTTTCGCTGAAGCAAGCCGCTGGCAGGCTTATTGTTTTTGGGTCATGTGTGAGAAAACTGAACAGCGCATGCGGAACTTTAAAAAATTTCACTTCGCGAGATTGAATTTGCCTAGTGGAAAACAGGCTTTTTGTGACATACCCCTGGCGTCGGCATAGGTGTCAGCCATGTACAGGCTTCTATAATTAAATATACTGAGGGAATTTCTCTGAAATTTTACATGCAGTTTGCCTGACTGGAAAGGAAGACATGATTAAAATTATATAGAATTATGCGCATATTAATCATGTAAATTAAGTGATATTGTTTTAGAGGAAATGGTGTACAATTTGCATTAAACACCACAACTCCAAATTGAATAGCCCTATTGTCCTAAAATTTTGGGCAAATGTCACACAACATAAGAGGAGAGGGATATTATCTGTTCAGTTCATAACACACGTATTAATTACTCTAACAAACTTTTCGAGTAAATTTGTGTTAAGCACTGTACATGTATGTCCAAATTGAATAGCCTGATTGTCCTTAAATTTTTGGCAAATGTCACACAACATGCGGGGAAAGGGAGATTATCAGTTCAGCTCATTACACACATATTAATTACTTCAACGAGCTTTTCAAGTAAATTTGTGTTAAGCACCGTGTGCTAAAATTGAATAGCCTGATTGTTCAATGAGAGGAGATATGAAGGCAAAAGGAATACATTCCCTTTCATTGGCGGAACAGGCAAGCTCTTTGGCAGCCGTGCTGCCAAGTATTTTTCAATATTTGTATTTATTACTGTCATTGCTTTAAATGCTTCACCAGCATTTATTTGCGCATATACACAACATTTTACATTTTGAATTTTTGTAATTTAAAAGGTCATTGCTAAAATGCTTCATCGACATCTATTTGTGCATATACACAACATTTCACATTTTTTAATTTTTGTAAACTTAAGACTACCAATTAATCCTTCTTCATTATTTTGTGCAAAAGGTAGAACCATGGTATGAACCAAATTAGGTACCCTGACCATACCTATGTTATAAGTGTCCTATAGGTTTTCCCTTGTTTTGTTGGGATGTCTAAATGACGATCTAGGAAGTGTGTTCGGGCTGTATATTGGTTTCTATCTACAATGTGACTTAGACTTTTGAATTTTCCATACTGCATATTTCTCCATGTGCACATGTTCAATGTAGAAGAAAGTCCAACCCAGGCTGTATCTCATTTGCTCTTTAACTTATGCTTATGAAACTTGCACACAACATTCTTTGGCCAATGGAGCAGTTTCCTGCGTAATAAAATATTGCATCTATGTTGAAGGAGAAAAGCAGTGGCCAGATGTTCTAAATTATATATAAGCAGTATTTAACTCTTTAGTTTTTAGAATAAAGTAATATTGAAAATCGGGAAAGCACTTTTGGTAACAAAATGATAACAGAAACTTTTTGGGGGGTTAGCATGTTGAGGGCTATGGGGTGTATTGTCAAATGATTTCTGATCACATTTATGAGGGCTATGGGGTGTATTGTCAAATGATTTCTAATCGCATTAATGAGGGCTGTGGGGTGTATTGTCAAATGATTTCTGATCACATTAATGAGGGCTGTGGGGTGTATTGTCAAATGATTTCTGATCACATTTATGAGGGCTGTAGGGTGTATTGTCAAATGATTTCTGATCACATTAATGGGGACTGTGGGGTGTATTGTCAAATGATTTCTGATCAAATTAATGAGGGCTGTGGGGTGTATTGTCAAATGATTTCAGATCACATTTATCTGGTTTGATCCACAACACGTGTAATAGTTCCTTATCTTAGTTCTTTACACATCTGAGGGCTCCTGCAACAAAGTTTTTAACACCTGCTTAATATAAGACCGGTCTGAGAGTAAAGTATGGTGGTGTATAGGTAGCATGTTTGGAGTGCCCCTCAGTGACTGCAGCTTATGTGTGGTCTCTTGTCTTACTGGTCTACTAGGTGAACAGACTTTATGATATCTAAACATAGATATGATCTAGTCTGTTGTCTGGATGTGAACGGAAGGAGCCCCTGATTACATCAACCATTATATTAAAACATTGTACAATGACTGATAATATAAAGAGTGTTATAAATAAGACCTTGTTACCATATGTTCCATGATTTATCTATTGCATCTTACCTACATGTGACTTTGCGCATATACATAGTAGATAATAGACTTCACATCTAAAGTAAGGCTGCCACAGTAATTTGTTCAGCTCACAACTTTCAGCTGATATACTGAAGCAAAGATAAAATGGAACATTTACTTAAACTTGTGTCATATACTAATTTGTGTTATGTGTACCATAGCTTACGAGAAGAAGTGTAAACTGTTTACTGGGTTGAAGATAACAAATCAGTTGTAGTTTTTTTCCTTGGAGGATCTTCTTAGCAGTCAGATTTATTTGGTATATAGTCTATCCACGAGGCCTTAGATATGTTTTCTTATGAAATCAGTCTAGGGTAGAAATGTATGTTCATTGGCAGGACATATCCAGTAAAAACTGAGATTGTACTGTAAAGTCTCCCAGAATTTAACAATGAATAAAATTGTAAAAGAAAAGTCAGTCAAAATATTTTGAACATTTCAACCCTTGTCAGTAGAATTATGCATTTTTGAAGAATATATATTTAAATGCAGTCTAATTTCTTGTAATTGATTTTTTTCAATCAAATGTCTTGGCATGCTGGAGTTGAAACCCCAGTCAATCAATCAATCAATCAATCAATCAAATCATGCTGCCAATGCCCTAAGTATATGTGTGTGAAATATGTCCTAATGTTAAATAACTTGCCAATATAAATGCTCAATTCAAATTATTAATGAAACTCAGATGTTAATCTTGCCCTGGTGCTATCAGCTAAGGTATAATATGACTGATGTATTTGCATTGCCTCAGCTGATAGTCTTGGCCTGTTATTGTTTATTGCTAGTGACACTGAGTGACTTCCTACCCAATCTCATAGTTATGAAATAAACTTGATTAATGAAGTGTTTTAACTCCAATGAAACAAACATGTTAATAAATTCTTCTGTTTGTTGCAGGTATTTGATTGTAAATTTCCAAGAAACAGTGTGAAGTACATTCATAATGGATTCCCTCTTCTATCCAAAGATGTCATCAAATTAAGAGTTCACAAATTTACTGACTTGTCCACAGTCACAGAAACATTTTATCTCTCAGTTGATGTTGTAAATACCACCTATGATGTTATTAGTCTGGATCACCTGCAATCTGTCAAAGTTGTTGACTATTATGGGATATCCAATCCCATTGATTCCTCTGTGATTCGGTTACGTTACAACTCTAACAGCAATGTTTCATGTACTGTGGGATTCTCAAAATATAGGTCACAATGGCCGCTTGTAGGTCAAATTGTGATGGGAGAAAAAAATCGTGTTGTTGATGCTGTAAAAAAAGACTGTCGAGAGTTTTTATTCATGGATTTAAGATATGAACACTTGAAGCCTCCATTACCGAATGTGGATTATCTGCCCTTGACTGTGAGTCTGTATGATCCCTCTTTAAGTAATGAGGTCATTGTTGAACAGTACTTCCTCCCTATTCATATCAATGGTGCATTCCCCAATTCCCCACCAAGAGCTTCCTTTATGAGCATGTATATAATGGACGTGGATCAGTTTGTTCTATCTACCATTTTACCTGGAGTGATCTCAGCTGAAGATCAGGAAACAGCTGTGTCAGATCTGATCTTTAACATAAGTAAACCTCTGGGATCAGATCAGGGTTATTTGGTGAACTTGGATGACCCAACCGCTCCCATTACTTCATTCCTTCAAGACGATCTGGAAAGTCATCGTATTGGATATCAGCCTCCAAATATCAGCTTTTCGGAGAGAATGGTCTATGAGGTTGGATTTACTGTTTTTGACAGCCATTATGACCAAAGTTTACCCATAATGCTTCATGTTGCTGTAAGACCATCTGCCACCATGGCGCCTCGCGTTTCCTTAAATAAAGGGTTGATTCTATTAGAAGGGCAGTCACGAGCCATTACGTCAAAACATCTACAAATTGTGGACCAAGACAACTTAAACAAGGTACGGATCTTCATCAAAGGTGGGCTTAAGCATGGCAGACTTGAGGTAAATGGAAGAGCAACAATCTATTTCACACCTGACGATATTCATGCAGGAAGAGTTATGTATCACCATGATGATACAGACAGCACCCGTGATCATGTAGAACTGCGGATCACGGACGGTAGGAATACAGTGCGAGCTGCTTTCCCTATAAACATCATTCCCAAAGATGACAGCCCACCTTACCTCGTGAGTAATCTGGGCTTAGAACTGAATGAAGGGGACACTGTTCAGATTAACTCCCAGGTGTTGAATGCTCATGATTCCGACTCTCTTGATGATAATATTATCTACACTGTTGCCAGCCCTCCACAAAATGGTGAAATTCTCCAGCGTCTAAGACCCTCAGACAAGGGAAATCTCGTTACAAAATTTGGTCAGAGAGAATTGCAGAGGGGCCAGGTCTACTACAAGCACCATGGCAACGAAGTGTTTAGTGATCAGTTTGAATTCACTGTTGAAGATAAGCAGGAACCTCCAAATGTTTCAGGAAAGAAGTTATTCAGAATTCATGTGAACCCAGTGAATGACAATCCGCCTCAGTTAGCACCTGAGGCCACACGACTGCTATATGTGAAGGAGTCTGATGTAGCTTTTATAAGTAAGTCTCAGCTGAGGTACACTGATTTGGAGACGGACAATGCTGACTTGCTGTACACTATCTCTAGTCCCCCTTATTTTGTCTACAGTTCTGGTCGAGAGGATGCTGGTCGTGTTGTAGCCACTCATTCTTTAGACATGGTCATGAAAGACTCCAGAACTCCTCCTGTTGTGTCATTTACCCAAAGTGACATCAATCACAAGAAGATAGCTTACATGCCTCCTATATCTGACATTGGTCCTGAGCCCCGATTGGTCCGTTTTATCTATTTTGTCCAGGATTCCAATGGGAATAAGGTTTTGGGTCAGCATTTTGACATTGAAGTTCAGCCAGTAAATAATGAACCACCTAAATTTATCATTAGTAAACTGTTGGTGGAAGAGGGTGGAGTTCTCAGCATATCCACCAATCAGCTGTCCGCAATTGATTATGACACACAGTTAGAACAGTTGACATTCACTTGTGATTCAGTTCCCAGATTTGGAACTTTACAGAAACAAGGTATGACAATGAGAGCAAGGGACACATTTGACATCAAAGAGCTGAGGAAACAGTCTATCAGGTATGTATGAATTGTCTTTCAAAATAGTTGAGAATTTAATCCTGACAGCTTGTACAAGTGACAAGTTATTTGTCTGTAATTTACAATTTGGTGAATCTTTAAGCTATTTGAATTGAGGTATGCTTTAACACAAACCACTCACCTGGAATTGGAAGGCCTGACTAAATAAGTGTGTTCCTGATTTATCTGCTAAATCAACACTTTCTCCTGTATTTGAGTTTCCGATTCTGGCTGCCTAATTCCTTTACTGCTATATAAAGCTGTCTGCATGAACACTTCAATTTTTGACTATATTAATGTATATATGGTTGTTAGTGTTCTATTCAGGTGCCATAGCTTTAAATTCATTTACTTTAAGATTTTGATCTCAAAGTGAAAACCACAGTTAATGTTTTCTCCTCCAGGTACCTACATGATGGGTCTGAAGTTGTTGTGGACACATTTGTTCTGAATGTATCAGATGGAATTCACAAAGTATCTAAAGTTATAACAATAGACATTGTTCCTGTTGATGACCAAGCTCCTCAGCTCTATGAAAACCTGCACGCTCATTTAATTGTATCAGAGGGCGGAGAAGCTGTTATAACTAAGTCTATTATAGCAGCCAAAGATGAGGATACAGACGATGAACTTCTCACTTTTCTGGTCATCAAGCAGCCAAGGCGTGGGGTGCTCAAACTTAGGGGGGAGACAGTCACAAAATTCACACAACAAAATGTGAAAGATCGAGCTGTGAAGTTTCTCCACACTGGGGGAGAAATTGGTCCAAATTCCCAGTATGATTCAATTACCTTTATCGTCTCTGACCAAGTATATCCCACTCCAGCAGACCTTCCTGTCTATGACCTTAACATCACTATTACACCTGTAGATAATCAGAAGCCCGTAATTTTGTCAGGTAATCCTATTTTTGTTAATGAAGGAGAAAAATATCGTTTTGAACCGGATGTTCTGGCTGCCAGAGATTTGGATACACCACCATTCCTCTTAGAGTTCATCATTGCTAAACAGCCACAGTGGGGTTACATTGAAAATAGCAAACCTAGCCCAGGTTCTGAAAGAAGTAATGCAGGTGTCCGAATCCACTCCTTTAAAGCACAGGATATCATCGATGGCAGTATAAACTATGTACAGGCTAATCATATTGGAGTTGAACCACTTTATGACTCCTTGGAACTTTATGCTTCTGACGGTAAACTGAAATCACCCATGTCCACAGTAGCTATTACTATTGTGCCACAGAATGATGAACTACCTGATGTCATGCTACAAGACTTCATTCTGGCCGAAGGGGGTCAAATGAGTATTGACCAATCTATGGTGGATGCAATTGACCTTGACCTTCCCAAGGATCCAATCTCATTCAAAATCTCAAAATCACCGCGTCATGGTGAGCTAATGATGATTCTCCACACAGAAAATGGAGAATTGAATGTTCCTGCTAAAGAGTTTAGCATTGATGAACTTCACAGTGGAATGAGTCTTCTTTACCAACATGATGGTTCAGAAACGCTACATGATAAATTCTCTATCAAGGTTTCTGATGGTCGACATACAGTCCAAAAAACCTGTAACATTTCAATCACATCCATCAATGACGAAAAGCCAGATGTCAGCAAGAATACAGGATTGAAAATAAACTATGGGGAAACTGGATACATTTCCAGTCGAGTGCTTCAAGCCACAGACAAAGACAATAATGATAAGCATATTTATTTTATTGTGACAAAGCTTCCCGGTAGAGGCCTTCTACAGTACCGTCTCGATAATGACCCTCCCACCCAAAATTCTGTTTGGGAAGACATGAAGATTAACCAAAATTTTACTCAGTTTGATATTGATAACAACAAAGTGAGATATGCTCATACTGGAAGGCTTCAGCATCTAGAATCAGATCACTTCAGTTTTGTCCTGTCAGACGGATTGAACAAGAGGCAAATTGAATCCTTTGAAATTCTGATCAGAAACTCAAAAAAGTCAACTAACATTGCTGTCCTGAGCAAAGGTTTCATCGTAAATGAAGGAGAGAGACGAGTTATCACTACAGCTAACCTGAGTGCATCTGATGAAACAACAAAGGCAGAAGAAATTGTCTTTGCCATCACAAAATCCCCTAGCTTTGGACAACTTGAATATATCAGCAGACCATTTGTGCCTATCAGTAGTTTTACACAGCTTGACTTGGCTGGTCAGTTAATTGTCTACAACCACCTGAGTAAGGGAGATGTTACAAAAGATATGTTTAATTTCACTGTTACCAATGGTTTCAGCCAGTCAAAGGATGGGGTATTCCATGTGACCATTAACCCTCATGATAAGATCCTGCCCACACTTGTGATTAATCGACCTCTAACGGTTCTCCAGGGATCAGAGGAGGCTGTCACCCCACTCCAGCTTAAGACCACTGATCCTGATACCCCTATACAGAACCTTACCTATGTGATTGCCAAACCTCCCTCCTATGGTCATCTATACAACCGTGGAGTGCTGATTACCCAGTCCTTTACCCAATATGACCTTGACAGAGGTTATATCTCCTATGAGAGCTACAGCAGTCATTCTGGACTTGATCATTTTCTGTTTATGGTGACTGATGGCAGACATGATGGATTCTTAATCAATGGAACTCTTCAGGCTCAGCCTGTTGGTTTTGAAATCAAGGTGACTCCACTTCAAAATGATGCCCCTAAACTAGTGGTGAACAAGTCTCCTGATACCTTAGAATATCTGGGGAGAGGTCGCTACGGTTTCATCCTGAGCAACAAAAATCTCAAAGCTGAAGACTCTGATACAGATCCTTCCCAACTGATGTACATACTTATTGAAAGACCCCAACATGGCCATCTGGAAAACGTGGTCTCAAAGCGTTTTGTTCGCCGTCGCTTCACACAGCGGGACCTTGATGAAGTTGCTCTCTGGTATGTTGTGGAGGACAATGATGGTGCCACTAATGACAGCTTCGCTTTCCGTGTGGAGGACATCAGAGGCAATCTGCTAGACCGTAAAAAGTAAGAGAATTATCCTGTAGTTAAGATGAGTGGATTTTTCTAAGTTTACTCAATAAATCTGTTTCATTTAGTTTTAGTACATCACTTTGAAATACTTAAAAGGATGTAATATTTTCCTAAGCCCTGCTAACAAAATCAAGGATTTTTATTCAAAACAGTTAAAAAAGCTACATCAATTAAATTGTAAAAATGCTTCCTTCACTGTGTATCTACAATATATCTACTTGCTCAACCCCCCTCATGTATTCTTGCAATAGATTTGTGTTGAAATGGTCTCGAGTTGAGTTTACCCGTACTGAGTTTGTTGTGTGTGAGAACATGGGCTCTCTATCGCTGACACTCAGCAGGACAGGATCTCTGGAAGAGTCCGCTTTTGTGGGTATCAGAGTGCGAGGCCTTTCAGCTACCCTAGGGGAGGACTTCACTACAGCATCAGCCAGACAAGTACAGTTCAGTCCAGGTAAGAAAAGTATGGTTCCATGTATTTTGTGGTGTGAAGTTCAATTGGGATACATTTAACGTTTACAGATAATTTATCGTTTTATGGCCTTGTGATTTGAGGTGATCTGTGTTAAATCATTGGACATCAGACCTCAAATCACAAGGTCTGTGTAATATTTCAGTAGATTCGATTTTACTCGTAACATTTATATGGACCAATCAAAACAGTGGTCTGTCACAGAAAGTCTTAAAAGTAAAAGAATAATAACTTTAAATTTCAATACTAAATAGTATAGTATAGTATAGTATACTATAGTATAGTATAGTATAGTATACTATAGTATAGTATAGTATAGTAATCTGATTAACATTCCCCATCCTGAAATAGCAAGTATACAAGTACAGATGACTTTATCATGGCAAATAAAGCAGTCATACTAGGACAATCCCTGCTTATCTGTCCATAGGTAATATTAGTTATTGATGGTTTTCAAAGGGGGTATGGAATTTTATGACCATCCTGCAAGCCCAAATGCCCTCACAGGGTTTTCGTTATCTTTTTAAGTAGGAGGCTTTTTCATGAATGTAGGAGGCTGACAACAAAAGGCTGGGGTCCGTGGGCCGCCTAGGCCCTGGAAGCTCTGAGGGTGCTAGAAGCCCGGAGATGCATTCTGAGTGATTTAAGACCTAAACAATAAGGATCAATCTTTGACTTTTTAATATTTTTTTAAAAATAAGTTTTGATTAAATAAATTGAAAAATAAAATGAAGAAAATTTAGTATTAAATATTCACTTTAAATCAATTGCAGGTACTGGAAAAAAACATTTATATGAGCTGATGAGAATGGTTGAACACCAAACAATCAATCCCTTAATATTTCAGATTTGAATTTGTTATTTCACTAACGTACAGGTAATAGTCTACCTTATGCTAGAAGGGTTAATATCGACATCCTAAAATAAAATGAAATATATAAATTAATTCAATTTATTACTGTCATAAGCGTAAATTTATCCCTTGAAGTTTTGCGCCGGAGAGGGGAGATGGCTAGGGAGGGGGGTGTCCCCCCTTCCGTTATTTAGAATTTTTTTTGAGAAATGAAAATCAAATGATGCAATTTGGGGGCACTTGAGAGTTGAGACAGCTTATTAGCACATCATAATAAATTTTTTAATAAAATAAAACTGTAAAAAATAAAAAAAGATTTAGGTCATTGGACTGTTCAAGCCTGGTAAAAAACTAAAACTAAAAATTAAAAACTCTTTTTGATAACATACATGTAACAAATGTGAAATTTGGTATACAATATTAAAGTTATTTTTGTTCCCAGTATGAATGTAGACGTAATTCTTGGATT
>JAQQZZ010045658.1:0-10247 GCA_030265115.1 Mopalia vespertina | reverse complement strand
ACATGTCACGGTGTGAAATGTGTAGTTATACATGTCACGGTGTGAAATATGTAGTTATACATGTCACGGTGTGAAATGTGTAGTTATACATGTCACGGTGTGAAATATGTAGTTATACATGTCACGGTGTGAAATATGTAGTTATACATGTCACGATGTGAAATGTGTAGTTATACATGTCACAGTGTGAAATGTGTAGTTATACATGTCACGGTGTGAAATGTGTAGTTATACATGTCACAGTGTGAAATGTGTAGTTATACATGACACGGTGTGAAATTTGAGATTTTATCCAGGGGTGCAGCGACATAACTCTGAGACTCTTAATCACAAATGAATAAGGGTACATGTAACTATTGACAATGACCAACAATACCACACGACTTAAGATTGGTCTGTGGGTTATACAATATGTAAATGAGGACACTACATCCTCCAGAAAATGATAAAACCACAGTTGGAGTTAAATCCCATGTCTTGGGGAGAAACCTTGTCTACGTTTAAGGTGGAGTTGGAGAGAAAATTGAAACCATATATGTTATGTTGAGAGAGAAATTTAACGTTTTATCCAGGGGGGATATTTGGTTGCAAACCAGCAAAGAAACCATGTAAAAGACAGCTGGCTATATCGGAAGTGTGACCTTCAAACAAAGTCAACAAGCATCCTGGACACCATGTGATACATTGGCGAGTTCCTCAGTCCAATGTGGGCCTACTTACAACTTGACAAGGCATGTTCTCTCTCAGGAAGCTTGCAGTGTGGAGAGACAACAAGTTGGTCTGTTCTCTCTTTAAGTGACCAGGAGGTTTCTGGGATCACGTCCATCTTTAAGTACCTTAAGAGAGAAATCTAAGGTCTCGTAACCCTGGGTCAGTTTACTCAAAGAGATCACATCTATATTTCCATCAAAATACTGGCTGATACTCTCCTCTGTTATACCACCACTGGATTCAATTATAACACTGGGGAATCTCTCTTTAAGCACCTTGGCTGTTGCCTTTGCTGCCTGTGGGATAGGAATAAAAATACCAAAATGTACTTGAGATTTGTTTGATTGGAGGTTTCAGGACCTACCTGTGACATAATATCCATGTTATATCCCAGTTTATACTAAATATTAGTTTACCCTTAAATGTCACAATGAGGGGTGCAAACCTCCTAGGACTTCACTGATAGGTCACAATAGTAAACAATAAGACAAGATGGGTTGTCCTCATTGCGGTGTTTAGTATTTGAGATCATTTCATGATATAAATTTCAAAGTTCAAATTTCTTTATTTATTTGTAAATTTTTAATTATATGCATGCTGCATTATTGTCATTGAAGATGACACATGTCATTCACCCAACTTGATCTGCATGGTGCACAATGTTGAAGAATGAAATGTGAGTAGTTTTTTAGATTTTGAGTTTTCGGCAAAACCATGCCACTTGCAGTACTGGAAGTGTTATAATTACTTCATCTAATCCACCCCCAAAACTCTTAAAAAAATTTCAATGAGGTGGCAGACTGAAAACAATTTAAAAGCCACGTCTACCAAACTTAATCTATCAGCTTAAACTTGGGTACAACTATTTGTTACATTTTAATGATACAGATACACAACCAGGAACAACCCAGCAGGATTAGGGTAAAAACACCATGGATAGAGAGATTATTTGTAAGTTTTGTGGTATCGGTAGGTGATCAGTAGGCAAATGGCTTACAAATCATGGTCAGCCCCTCTTAAGAATTGAGTTGACAAAACAGTTGAGAAATTAACAAGATATGGCTTATTTAAACATAATTTCATATTGATATGTACAACAATATATCTATGGATGTCAGATTTGATTTTTTTCATTGCTTATACTAACAAGGTATGATTTGTCTGTTAAAATTACCCACGTTTGGTTCAAAATTATCCAGCATAAGAACTTCAGCTCCGGCTTGAGCTGCCTCTGAGGCTTCCTCTAAACTGCGGCATTCAATCTCAATCTTTGTGGAGAATCCTCCAACTACACGGGCATCTCTCACTGCCTGATAACATGACAAAATAAAGTCTTACAACATTTCTAAACTCACAGATCCCATCTTTTAGTCTCCCTGATTAAATTCTTTGGGTTTTTTTTAAGTGCAGTAAGTACTGTACTTGTTTAAAGGCCATTGGTTATTCTAGAATACAGTTGGACATAACATGTAGATGTAAGCAGATTGTGCACGGAGCTCAATATGTTCTCTACATTCAGGGCTTTATAGAAACCTGTTATAATCAGCTAGAGTTACTTCCCTTTGTATCTTTTAATCCCCTTGTTTTGTAATTGCCTCAGACAATTTTATAAGTAATGTTTTAAGCACAAAACCTTCTTTGTATTTTGTACATATTGAGTTTAATTCTGGATTTCCATGGAAGATTGATATATAAATACAGGGTTCTGGAAATATTTTTGTCTATTTAATAGTAAAAAAAATGGGTTTAAATTAAATTTAATATGCAGGTTGTTTTACATGTGGGAATGTTTTTAAACAATTTAGTTACCAAGATCAATATGTGACTCAAAGAATTAATATTAGGGCCCCACAACATTTAATCTTGCATCTTGCCATCCCCCTTGAAATGAAAATGAGTCTTTTATTCTTTGCAGTTATTAATTTTAAAGCATAAATTTTCACAATATAAACCCATTATCATTATGTTACCTGTGTTATATTACCAGCCACCCAGATATGATTATCTTTTAACATAATCATAGAACACTGATCAAAGCGATGAGTCGATACACCTCCAACAAGCAGCCCATATTTCTCCACCAAACGAAAACCAGGTGTAGTCTTTCTCGTGCCAGCTACTTCTCCACCCCATTCCAGATCTTTTGCTAATCTCGTAAGACGGCGTGCTATACTGGCAATTCCGCTACACCGAGTTATACAGTTCAAGGCAACCCGTTCACCAAGTAATAAACGACGCACTTTTCCTTTGACCTTGGCAACAGTTCTAACAGTTTCGATGTATGTTCCTTCTGGTACAAGCCACTCGACTGTGCAGTCCAGCTCAGTAAATATAGCATCGACAAAAGGAGTCCCCGATAAAACTCCAGGACTTTTCTGAAGCAACACAGCTTCTTCTTCCTTCTCACCCACCACAAATCCACCGTAATCAAAATTTGGCGTATCTTCTTTTAACCATTCACGTACCATGTGTCGGACAGTTACTGGGTTAAGCAAAGCTGAAAAATCTGGAAATTTAGTTCCATTTTCTGCTGTTTTTGCAAACGAAGTCATTATGATGACCTCAGTTTTCGACAGCGTCACAGAAACTCCTTTTTTATTTGGACATGTAAAATGCTATAAAATCTCAGCCTACAGCAGCAAATAGGAATCATCAAGATTAAAATTAAATAAAAAAAAATTCAACAAGTTCAACTTCAACAAGTCATTTCATGTTGTCTTCTTCAGCAGACGTGTACAAAACGAAGTATTTTGTCGTTAATAGTAAAACAAACATATGGTTATATTCTCCCATAGAGGAAACATCTTACTTAATTTTCTCTCGAATCTCTGTTATCTTATCGACTCATTACAACAAATGATCATACACTGACAACTTTCCAGTCCATAACTTGTACCAAATGTCGAGGAGTTCTTCTGTGCGCAGAGGAGTTTAAAGTCATCTTTCACAACTTCCGGTTACAATTGACAGAATGATAAAATGAACAAAAATATGCGTATGTCTCAACAATTGCTTATGTATGCTTGGATATGTCGGTACCGTTGCTTGTACTGCGTCTAGAAGTTGGCGACGACAGTCTGTCACCCACATCTTTTTTCTACCAAGGTACGGTGTAAGGAGAAAAAGATACAGATGTAATTTTTTTTATTAAACCATAGCTATTTTTTCTGACATTTCAGCTAACACAAACGTATAGGCTTTAGATAGACGGATGCCTGGATCTAAGGCTGACTTGTCGGGCGTTAGCTTAAAATTTAGTCTAAATGTCTGAAAAAATAGCTGGAGCAACTGTAGAACTAACCCTAAAACTAACACTAGACCTAATCCAAAGGGATCGGGTCAACTCGGCCCCGTGTCAAATCGGCCTCAACCAACTTGGTCCCAGTCTATACCAACTCGGCCTCAGTTTATGACCAACTCGGCCTCAGTCTACTACCAACTCGGCCCCAGTCTATACCAACTCGGCCTCAGTTTATGACCAACTCGGCCCCAGTCTACTACCAACTCGGCCCCAGTCTATAAATATCAACTCGGTCCCAGTTTAATCCTTTTATAGTGCCTATAACCGCTGACTCTTGTCTCTCAAAAAACAACGCGAGAAATACGAAAAGCTGCAGCTATTCGGCATTACGAGACGTTCGAGGATAGGGTATCGGAGGATGTATTATTAGGAAAGCTCAAGCTGTAACACGAGGTCAAATATGAATGACGTTGCAGGAAATGTGTATCACGTGATGTGAATTGTTTAGTTAGCTGGGTGTCCAAAAACTGGGACACCCGATTGAAATCCCCGCTGATCAGATGATTAAAGTTAAATAGCACCACAGGACTACACTAAAGCCAGCAGGACTACACCAACAGAGCAAAACTTTTTTTTAACGAATAAACTTACTCAAATTGCGACTCCAATTTTGTCTTACATTGAATTAATAAAGTAAAACGACATAGGGGCCTAATACAAGTCGTAGTCTTGTTTGCCCTAATGTATATTGTAACTCGTAATTGGGTCGCTAGAGATTTAGTTAACAAAAAAAATCAACAAATATACTTTATCTGTATACATGTATCTTGCGGTACAACTTTATAAATATAAGTTGACTGATAAATAATACATCATGATTGTGCTTCGTCAGTTACTTCTGTTAAACATTGAAGGATTCTATTATGTTACGGTAGACGTTTTTAAGTTTTCTTTAAAGAAAAAAATAATTGTGTTGAAACTTCTTGAAGCAGTCAGTAAAATAAACCACTTTCACGCTGTGTATCTGCCCACTGTTTTGCCTGTAGGTCGCGGGCGAGCAAACCCTTTAGTTGTTCATGGGTCGCAACTTGCGCTTGAGAAGCCATATAGGCCTATATTTCTAAAAACAAATAGGGCTTATAGGGCCTACACCCGCCAGCACAACGAAATGGACGATGGTCAAACATTACAAAATACCGCTTCTGCTCGCTCGATAGTATATATATGTGCTAAAATACCAAACAAAATCATATTCAATTGCGATTCTAATAAAGTATGTCTGTCGATGTTTTCCCCTGTATTGCGTGTAACCTGAATGTGCGAGAGAGACAAGAAGCAATCCAATGAGACGGTTGTGAGCTATGGCAGCACCGTACGTGTACTGGAATTACACAGTCATTCTACCGACAGGTCGTGCGCGGTGAAATAGAAATATTTGACTGGAGATGTCGAAATTGTACAATGCCTCAAATTCCTGTCGCTGATAGAGATTCTCAACATGAAAGTCTTCCTATTGCCGAAAGCACACGGAACAGCTTGCGTCAGTAAGTTTAATACATTCTCTCTTTACGCTCTAGTTAATAATTATTTTGCACGTCGCACGAACGTTCTAATTTGTCAAATTTATAAAACTCTAGATTATTCTTAAAATAATTCTTAATAGCCTATAAACGGCATTAAAAACACTACACACATATTTTAAATTGAATATGTTGTTTATTATAGAAATGTTCAACCAGCCGATCCCGACAGTTCATTTGAGATAGACGAGATTCCATATGTCAATGAAGAGGAATTGCCAGAAGAGTAAGTACCGGTATTTTTTGTTTATATTTAAATTAGAGATAATGTTAACTTTCTTCATTAGCAGAAATACTAGTACAGAAATATGTCCATTATAAAACATTTTCGAAATGAGATGTACAACAAATGTACAATGTACAACAAAAAGTTAACATTTGATATTTTTCGTACTAACAATTTCCTCTTTTCTTTCAGGACAATAACTGAACCTCTCCCAACACCATTGGAGGAAACAGAAGAATTACCATTGACATTCACGATTGTTTGTGAGGCTTCGCAACGTGGAAAACCGAAATTGGTGGATAACATCGGGTTTTCTTACACAGTTAAGGTAATTTAATTTCTCATTTGATATCGCGCCATGGTCAAGTGTATTCAAATAACTATTTTGTTGAATATCTCCATTTATGCGTTTAATTTTCCTTATACAGAGTCATAGAGGGACTACCGGTACGACTTATTGGAGATGTAGTGTACGAGGTACTAACAAGAAATGCCCGGCCACAGTTATACAGAAAGGTGACGACTTCCAAGTTGGGATACACGACCATAACCACTCTTCCCAGCCTGGGTTATTGACGGCTACAAGTGTGACTACAGAAGTGAAGAAACAAGCAAAGCAGGATGTTTTTAAGTCTGCTGCAGTCATAGTGGAAGAAGTGATTGGACAGCGCATCAATGAAGAGGAGCCTTGTCCAGCCCTCCCAAAACCTGTCAACCTTGCCCGGACCGCAAACAGGGGCCTCAGAACCCCAAACCTGTCAACCTTGCCCGGATCGCAAACAGGGGCCTCAGAACAACTAAAGGTATTGCAAAATGCCAAGAGCTGGTATGTTGATGCAACTTTCAAGGTGGTCAAAGATCCTTTTAAACAGTTGTTTTCCGTCCACGCCTTCGTCCGGTCCAATACAGACATGACGCAAGTCCCCTTAGCCTTCTGCCTTATGTCCAGGAAGAGACGAAAGGATTACAAAAAGGTAGGCTATAAAAATCACTTCATTACCGAAATACAGTCACACAATAAACGTCTATTTTGTACTCATTTCTGTATGTTAACCTGCTACAATATAATATAACTATGTCACATCCTTTCACCTGTTACAGGTATTCAAAGCTCTGAAAGACGCTATACCAAACTGCAAGCTTCAATCTGTAGTAGCGGACTTTGAAGCAGGAATATGGCAAGGATGTCGCGCCGTATTCCCTGAAGCCCGTCTACGTGGATGCTCGTTCCACTGGAGCCAGGCCGTCTTCCGACGAGTCCAACAGCTTGGACTGGAGACAGCCTATGTCCAGCAGGATGCGACATACAAGTTTATAAAAAAAACTCTTGGCCCTCCCCTACCTGCCAAGTGAACATATCCCCGCGGTGTTTGAAGAGCTGTGCGCGAGGGCGGCCACCCCTGAATTGAAATCACTAATGGATTACGTCGGGCATACCTGGATGGAGAGCTCGGTATGGCCAGTGAGGAGCTGGTCAGTGTTTGGCTTAGCAATGCGAACAAACAATGATGTAGAAGGGTGGCACAGGCGTTTGAACCAGAGGGCCACCCGAGGAAATTTACAATTATATGTACTTGTTGACCTTCTTCACAAGAAAGCCTCACTGGTGAATATACAGATGCGCTTGGTAAGCGAAGGAAAACTCAAGCGGTTGCAAAAAAAAAAGCAAACACGAACACAGCATGCTGCTATAGTATCCCTGTGGGCGTCTTACACTGCGGATGAGAAGACGGCCTCTCAGCTACTTCGAGCAGTTTCCCTCATCATCGGTAACTGACTCCAGTCCAGTCTGTGGATGATGACCACAGCTTAAATAGGCATCATCAAATCTACATATAAAGCACCTTTCTGTTAATAAATTCACGTACCCGTTATAATTAAGTCTTTGCTATTATTTTTAACAGTTAGGCTACACAACTTGAAAACAATCAAAGTGATTGTATGATGTTGGCCTATATATACGAGACAACAGCCTTTAATCGATTTACAGGGCAGAGATATGCGTGAATATAGAGCATTGGGAAGAGAAGTTGATGATCAAAAATCATTCCTTTAAATTTAAACTGAATACTGAGGTCGCTTAGGGAAGGTAAAGGTCATTCAAAATCAATATCACGTGATACACATTTCCTGCAACGTCAGATTTGATTTCAATTCATAAACGTTTAACATCATTACGGTGAATATCGACACGTTTGCATGGTTGACCTAGTTTGACTGGATGTATTTGAACTGGGGACGAGTTGGTAATAAACTGAGGCCGAGTTGGTATAGACTGGGGCCAAGTTGGTTGAGGCCGAGTTGACACGGGGCCGAGTTGACCCGATCCCATCAGAAGTACCCCACTCGCTCAAAAATGTCTTCCGCGGTAATTAGGTCATGCGCATACAACGTTATTTAGTATTCAGATGTAATTCAGACATTTTTAATAAAATTTTGATTAGAACGATCTCAGTGGATTTTTTTGTCTATCCCACCAAGTCTTATAAAATATCAAATATAACTTTCAGAAAACATTTTAAAAAATCAAGGATGAACTTCTGAAAAATGAGGCACTGTTCACTAGATTGCATTGTGCTCTTTACAATGGTATAAATTTGAAGTTTCTAACATGAATAGTTTTCTAGAATTACGCCTTGGACAATGTAGAGTCTGCTTAAAACTGAAGTGCAAGAAATATGCAATTAAGTTTTGCTACTTGAATGTATTATCATGGGAAAACAACTATAGGCTCCAATTTAACTGTTTGTTATTAGAATTTTGAATTATTTTCTTCACCAACATATAGTGTGAATACCTAAATTTGAATCCAAGTGATCAAAAAAAATTGGTTCATTTAGAGTCCAAGGGGTCCAGCAAGACCTTAAACCTGGCACAATCAGGTAGGGGAGAGTGTAGCTAGATCCAGTAATTTAGCTGTAACTAGCTACTTTAGCTGCATGCAGCTACACTTCAAAGGGTGTACAAATTACAATATGCACAACTTCCATGCTAGTGTCAGGTTCATCTGTACAGAGCAGCAGCATGGAGCAGTTCAACAACAACATGGCAGGCAACACTCTTTGGAAATTTACCATCATTCACCTTGTCAGGTTTTTTGCGCTAAGCAACTTTATATTTGGACCTCAAATTGTACAACTCAACACCTCTTACTTTAACAGCTCATTCTTACCTTTAAATTAGTTGTTTAAAGCATCTAAACTTGAATTACTCGACCAGGATTGTAATTCAAACCACCTTTATTAATCAATGTTTCCCACAATGAGTAGAACCTATCAAAATTGTCATTTATTAATCACAATCCAGGTCTTTCTATCTAGGAACAGTGTGGCAATGCAACACTTTTTATCCGCATTATCCAACCCACTTCTCAGTTCTCAACACACACTGTGACATGATTGCCTCTTTGCTTAAAATTTACTCATGCATGTTTTTATTGTGTCTTTGCATTTTGGTTCCGGATCTTATGGACCATGGATTCATGCTGTCAAACACATTGGCAATTGTCAGATAATAAATGCTATGTAGAACAGACAGTGCTTAAAAGACCAATTCACAACAAGAATTAAAATACTATTTTGGATTTTTCAGCAAGCATGCTTTGATTTTATTCTCATTTATCATGGTTTAATGTTTAAATAAAATAAACACTGAATGACTGAGTATTTTAAATTGTCGAAATGGCAAATTCTGTAATTAATGAATTTATGGTTATGTACTTTCATGATTTGACTTTACAGGACAAATGGAAATTGCTTCCAGCATTTCTTAAAGTGAAGGGACTTGTCAAACAGCACATTGATTCTTTCAACTATTTTGTTAATGTAGAGGTAAGCAAGGCTAGGAAGTATTATTTTCTTGTGCATCTTATAACAGAGCACCGGATTTTAACTACCTAACTTTAGAACTATATTCTACTTTGACTTTTGTTGAGGATGAACGAAAAGCTTCAAATAATTTTTTAATGCAATTTTGTGTTGTGTCTATATGTTGAAATATTACTAATTACCCAGCTGGACCAGCTTTTAAACGAGAGAACAGTTAACTTAATTCATTTTAGTGTAATGTTTATTGACCAGCTAATTGGTTTAAAAAATGTTTGATAAAATATGGTTTGTCTTCTGCTGTTATATGTTACACTTTTTTCAGATCAAAAATATTATGAAGACAAATGAAAAAATTTCATGTGATGCTGATCCAATGTTCTACATGAAGTAAGTCCCATTTCCATTTTAAAAATGTCCGTAGTGTTTGTCAAGATAGATCAAGTATTAGTTTCACTCATCGTCCAATAGTTTCCTCCTGTTAAGAGCAGGTGGTTGGAGGGAGCTTCATGTTGCCCAGGTGCTCTCAGAGCTAGAGGGGAACAGGAAGCCGATTTGTTTATGGTGTCTGTATTATGTCCTGTTATTGTCCTGTATTTGTCCCATCTTGTCTTTGTTTGTTGCCAGTGTGTTGAGGGTGGTTTCCTTCATCCATTGGGCTGGCA
>JAQQZZ010045636.1:0-10248 GCA_030265115.1 Mopalia vespertina | reverse complement strand
TTATTGTGTTTAAAAAGTGTTACAGTTTCGCGTTTATTATTGTGTTTAAAACCTAAACGTTTGGATTTACAGTGTAGAAATAAAATACAGTTCAAATTGCATCACAACCATAAATTGATTAATTTACCCGAAAAGACGCACAAAAATATATGGAACCGGTATTCAGTGACTATATAGCTTCACAATGTTATAACATTTTGACTGTGAAATAGTGTAAATTAAATCTGTATCGTGCACTTATTACTCCAAACAAACTTTAACAGCCAACATTTTTAAATACACATTATATTTCGAAAGCGAGAGCTGTTACCCCTTCTAAAGTTATCTGTTTGTCTGGTCAAGCCCTTCGATTGCCTGATGCTAGAGGTTGAGAACGCATTTATCGCACGGCTAATTATGTATTCTGAGTGGTGTAAAGATTGGTAATTGTCTTTCTTTATTATGCTTTATTGTGAGTATTCAAAGAAACGTGCACTTGATACCTTTTTAAAGTCAGTCAATATCATATGTGTGGGCTTTTTTTCTCGATATGTTGTCAAGCTGCTCGTTAATTCGCTCATACTACCTTACCTGTGGCGAGTCTAACATGCGACTATCATATCTAAATGTGCAATATAATTATGTATTGTTGAAGTAAGGGTGTGAATTTGTGCTCATGTTATCAGCCTGCACTACATCTCCATACAGAGCCTAAAGTTCCTGTCAAACCCAGGTCTATTTTATAACCCACCATTAAACGGTTATCAAGCATCATTATCTGTATACATGTAATTACCTAATTCAACTTAAATATGGGCGCTCACTAATTGCTGTAGTTTGAATTTAGCAGATGACTAGATTTGCATGGTGTCTAGGCTTGTGGGAACTGTCATATGCTGTCATCCTGCTTGTTCCGCGAGTGCTATCTAACGATGATAGAATCAAATCGTTAAAAACGGCTATGTAGACAAACGGTTTGTTCATGTTTTATCTATGTTAGGCAATAACATGGAGAAGAAGGAAATACGCATAGCCATTGGAGGTAAGTAGTTTGATGTTTTTATCTATTTAAAAACTGGACTGGTGTTCAATCCAAGAAGTAGATAGAAGTCGGCAAACTGACATGGACGTTACAATAAATTATCAGAAAACATAGACACTTTCTTGTCCGTTGCAAGGAATTCTTTATATATTTAACGTTGTAATTCATAAAGCCTTGAGTTGTAAAGACCCCTAGCATACTACTCCGGTCGCCAAAGAATTGTGCGAAAATTCACATTCAAAAACTACATTTTCACAAATTTAATAAAGGTTTCCCTAGAGATTTTTTGACGCAGCCCGCTAAAAGGAATTAAAAGAACCGAAATCCAATTTTTGAATGTATAATTTACATTAGTAGCAAAAAATTAGAGATTGTTAATTCCACATAACTATTGTACTGTAGGCCTATGGTAATTGGACACGCCACTTTGTTTGTAACTATGTCGTTCAATAATTAGTATTGTTTGGTGAGTTTTAACGGGTATTTTATTTTTGGATTGAACTTGTTCGATGACTGCTGTGATCGCCGGGTGGTTGCTACGAATTCAACCAATTCAACCAAACAAACAACAAACAGACCTATATATTATGAATGTTACAAGCATCAGAAACGTTGCAAAGTTTCACTTTTAATACGATCTTAACAAATAAAAACAGTAACATCAAATGTGCACTCAAAAATCCACGTCAGAAAACAAAATGAACACCGAACTTCATTTTAATGACGACGAAACAATCCATGGCCAAAGGGAATGGAATTATTTACCGCAAAGCGTTGTAACCCGCGGATTCTGGATACAATACTTGCGGCAGTTAAGGAAGCTTTATGCAAGTTGCAAGCTTATACCTTTTTTTGACAGAGTAATCTATTTTGTTAAAGCAAGTATTTGGAGTCCTAACACTTAAAACTAGTAGAAACATGATACTTGTGACGTGTACACATCATAACACTTGCGATGGGTACACATCATAACACTTAAAACTATTACAAATCATAATAATGGAGACTTGTAAACACCATAACCCATGAGATTTGATCACGTCATTACACTTGAGACTTGTACACACCATAACAATTAAGCCCAGTATACATCAAAACACTTAGGCTAGTATACATCATAAAACTCGAGACTTGTACAAATCATAACACTTGAGACTTCTACACACCATAACACTTGAGACTTGTACACACCATGACACTTGAGACTTGTACACATCATAACACTTGAGACTTGTTCACATCATAACACTTGAGACTTGTACACATCATAACACTTGAGACTTGTACACATCATAACACTTGAGACTTGTACACATCTTAACACTTGAGACTTGTACACATCCTAACACTCGAGACTTGTACACATCATAACACTTGAGACTTGTACACATCATAACACTTGAGACTTGTACACATTATACCGTTTGAGACTTGTACACATCATAACACTTGAGACTTGTACACATTATACCATTTGAGACTTGTACACATCCTAACACTTGAAACTTGTATACATCATAACATTTGAGACTTGTACACATAACACTTTAAGATAGTACTCATCATAACACTTGAGACTTGTACACATTAAATATTTGAGACTTGTACACATCATAACACTTGATACGTGTATACATCAATACACTTGAGACTTGTACACATCATAGCACTTGAGACTTGTACACATCATAACACTTGAGACTTGTACACATCATAACACTTGAGGCTTGTACACATCATAACACTTGAGACTTGTACACATCATAACGCTTTAGGCTAGTAAACATCATAACGCTTTAGACTAGTATACATCATAACGCTTTAGGCTAGTATACATCATAAAGCTTTAGGCTAGTATACATCATAACGATTTAGGCTAGTATACATCATAACGCTTTAGACTAGTAAACATCATAACGCTTTAGACTAGTTTACATCATAACGCTTTAGGCTAGTATACATCATAACGCTTTAGGCTAGTATACATCATAACGCTTTAGGCTAGTATACATCATAACGCTTTAGGTTAGTAAACATCATAACGCTTTAGACTAGCATAAACCATAAAGCGTTAGGCTAGTATACATCACAACACTTGAGATTTGGACACATATAACGAAAAGTGTATTTAACAAATACAAAGAAAGGTGACTGAGGCGTTGAGGGAGGAGGAGGGGGTGGTTTCCTAATGAACAGTAACTGTAATTAGGCCTGAATTATTTATAGCGTATTTCTTTCACTGTCCATTATAATAATTTGATTTAAGTTAAGTTTTTTAAATTCGTCATTTACATAGCAACTTTCCAGGTCAACTGTCTATTTCCCTCAGTGACAAAAGTTTCGAATGCTCCGTATTTGTATTATCGTCATAGTAACAGTCGTCATATAAAATAAATAACACACAAATACAAACTAAACTTGAATTTGTAATCAAGAGATTTGTATGAAATCGAGGCATTTCACCCATAAAACCCGGACAAACAGCCGGACAAACTTCCACTCTCGACTGCAGGTCACAGATTGTGAGAAATTTATTGAAAGTGGTTTTGGCCTTATGTACAATGACGTCATTTATTTATTAATCGTACTTTCAGTTTAATATATACCAAATGCTTGAATAATGCGAGTTATTACTCTAACTTCAGCATCACGATGGGCAATTAAGCCAACGATAATTAACCTCATTTATATCCTATCCTGGTTAAGATAAACCAGGGATCTATTCACACACTGAATACATCAGAATATATACAACACCCCATTGGCTCTTGTGAGGATATCTAACTGGTAATGTTTGACGACAGTCAAACAAACACTCTGTCCGAGTCCATTTTCAACACAGCATACTTAACAAATATAATATATAGGGTTAACTGGTTATAAACAAGGAACCCTTCTAAGGGTTATTTCTTGAGTAAATAAATACGACAAGAAGACAGTGTGTGTTGCCATTGTAGCGATTTCTTTCACGGATTATGCTGAAACAATCAAATGTCAGTTCTATCTATATGTAAATAGTCTTTTTTGAAGCCGCAACTTGTCTCATTGTTTGGCGCAACTAATATTTGCCATAACGCATAATTTTAAGTTTTCTTTTCCGCTGTTCTCCGTTTCATTGCAGCTTTTTGTCCTCAACTGGCTTTACCTTGTATTGGAAGTGTTGCTTACCCTGATCCCACAAGCTGTAAGCATTACTATTTCTGTACAGACCATGGGGAGGTGAGACGTTATTCCTGTAAGGACAGCTTTACAGATACTAAGGTTAAGATCGCCAAAGGGGCAGCACTCTGTGTCCCAGCGTCTGAATCAACGTGTCACAATGACAAACCATACAAACAGTGCGCTGATGTGGCGAACTTCCTCCCAGAAGGTATTTAAATCATTCCTTTCAATTTTGTACACCAGCGTACCACTTTCAGCTCAAATGTGTTAGTTCAGAAAGGCTTTACCTGGTATTTTCCATTGTAATCACATTGAACGGCATAGTCACATTGACCGATATAACTGCTTTTACCCGAAGGACCAGAGTTATTGAAGATTATGTTAACGACACAGTCATGTACCCCTCATATGTTCCGTGTAACTGATTTGCTGTCAGAACATCTCATATGTTCCGTTTAACTGGTTTGGTGTCAGAATACCTCATATGCTTTGTCTAACTGGTTTGGTGTCAGAACACGTCATATTATCTGTGTAACTGATTTTCTGCCAGAACACCTCATATGTTCCGTGTAACTGATTTGCTGTCAGCACACCTCATATATTCCGTGTAACTGATTTGCTGTCAGAACACCTCATATATTCCGTGTACTTGAACTGGTTTGCTGTCAGAATACCTCATATGCTTTATCTAACTGGTTTGGTGTCAGAACACATCATATTATCTGTGTAACTGATCTGCTGTCAGAACACCTCATATGCTCTGTTTAACTCATTGGCTGTCAGAACACCTCATATGCTCTGTGTAACTCATTGGCTGTCAGAACACCTCATATGCTCTGTGTAACTCATTGGCTGTCAGAACACCTCATATGATCCGTGTAACTGGTTTGATGTTAAAATGTTGTTTGGTCGTGTGTCAAAAACCAAATTGATTCCATTCCAAAACATGCCAGTGTTTTTTTAGTGTTATAATTATTATAAAACTGTTGTAGAATACTGCGAGGTGGAAGCGCCATCTGATAGAAGTTGGGTTTATCCAGATCCTGTACATTGTAACCGATATTATACGTTCACGCCCACTTCTAACTTGCCTTCTGAGGGGCAGGGTGTTGTCGTAGAGCACCGAGTGTGCCCAGGATCACTGATCTACTCGCCGGACAGCAGAGAATGTGTAAACAAAGACCTAAGAAAGGAGAATGTTTGTGGAGGGAAGTGGTTCCACCACGCTCAAGAATGTCACCCAGTCAAATGTAAGTCATTGTGTTATTTGTATTCATCGACATGCATACTCAAAGCTATTTCACTTATTTGACGGTGATGCAAATCAACAGTAACTGCCACACCAACACCTTATAATGTGAAGTGTTTTGCTCTGTTGGCAAGCGAAGTAGGATTGTGCTTGGCTCATGCCTCCATTATTCTCGTACATTTCGCGCATTTCCATGTGTAGGGTATAACCGGCAAATTTGTCACAAAATTTGTTTTTTTCTGGAAATTGTGACTTTCACCTTTTGTGCTGAATGATATGGTGATAATCACACCAGATACTGTACTGTATGTATACATAATTACGTTTAAACTGAATGACGCATACTGTATTGGATGTAAATGGTATCAGCTAGTTCTATTCCTGTACTTGTGTGGTTAGTCCTCATCAAATATCCCTGTTGATGTAGCATATCATATATATATATCTAAACCACAAAAAACACCGCTGTTGTGAGCGGTTCTTCACAAATGATGTTAATTGTCCCACAAAAATGGCTAATAACAATCGATTCGGAATATGTCTAGTTCTTAGTTTGTTTGTTTTGTCTGATTGGTGTTAAAAGTCATATGTCAGGTTATTTCATTCATATGACGGCGTGCTAGCCTAAAAGGCGAAGGTAGCCACCATCAACGTCTCTGACAACAAACAATGAAAAGACAGGCTAATCACAAGTCACAAAACATAGACATGACAAACAGATCATGTTGGAGTTGCACTTCAGGTATAAGACCACTAGAGCAGCGAGAATCTCCTTCCACAGCGTCCTCTCTTTAATGCTGGAAAGCGCAAGGTATACTGCAGTCGAACCGTTCATTTATGTCGAAATGTTAACTCGGATTACTTTTTGACGAAGGATACCAACGGCCAAAGTTACCAGGAAAGCAAGATGAAAGTTCTTCTCTATAAAGTATACCCTGAACTATTATTCAGTCTTGCAATTGATCTGCGTGCTCCCTAGGATATCTTATTAAGACTTATTATTTAGATTATAACCCATGTGAGTAAGTGTTTCACTCTATAGCCATCATGTCAGTTCTACAGTTCAAGAGAAAATATCCATGCATCCTTTAGCAAAAAATAACGCAGAACATTATTGACGTAGTAATTTTATTTTAGCTCGGGACAAGTGGATTCCAGGCAAAGGAGGAATTCCAACTCCGAAACCACGAACGACAACTCTCTCAAGCAAAACATCATTAAACAACACCTTAATAGACAGAGTCCCGTCTTCTCCGGGCATCCATTTAGTACCTGTGCTGATTGGTCTGATGTCTACCATAGCCATCCTCACAGTATGTGCCACACTGTGCTTTATAATGTATCACCGGAGACAAAAGACAAGGTGAGAATGATAGATGTAAAATGCCGAATGCATGAATGCATTTTTTCACATTGTAGTCCGTTTAATAAATGAAATAGTGAATTTTGATGGTTTTCTTGAAATAGGACATTAATTGCATATGTTACCGGGTATATGAACTAAACTGCCTGTTAAAATACATCTTATAAATTGTTTGCTAATAACAAAACGCAGTTTGTTTAATTTGATTTATTTCTTGTCGCAGACAACAACGTCATTTGTCATCGCTACCAGTAAATGGCACACAAGAGAGTGGCGTTGACGCCATCCAACCCTCTATGTTCGCGGAGCTGAATGAATATGCCGTAAGTTAATGTCAGAATGTTTAATAATGACTGGCTTAAAACTATAAACCGAATCATTTTAATTGTTAAACAACACCACTAAATAAATACTGGATTATTTCAAAGAACTTGATCTATATAATTTAATAATAGGTATACCAATCCCCGTTTTAAGTTTCTGTTCTTTTCAACAGGCAATTGAAGAAGTGTTTCGCAGTACAATGGAACGACAACGCCTGCTTCCATCGAATGAAAGCTGTGTAGGTCCGGAATTACCTGCTCGTAATATTGTGTCAGGTATCACTCAGATTAGACCTATAAGTACAGTCCAACCTCGTCCCCGATCACCGCCAGTTTACCCAATGCATCCAGTTAGACGATCGAAGCCTCATAGTATTACCGACAGTCCAGCTATTGCTCCAAAGGCACGAGAATCGTTTGGTTTATTTCAGAAACCGGACTCTGAGGGACCGATAAAAACAAAAGAGTGTATAGACATGACGTGGCTAGAAGCTCTAAACTCCTCAATACCTGTGGACTCCGAGAGTTCTGACGAGTATGAAGCAGTTGAAGTACCACCTAATTTCCACTCAAATTATACTTTTAACTGTGAATCATTGGAACCAATAGAATTACACAATTCAGATACGGAGGAGTACATGGTACCAATCGTGGGTCCAGACAAACATTATGCTACTGTCAAAAAGAACAAAGTAGATACGTCTATGGACGAATCATTAGTTATTCCAAAGAGAAAAAGTAGAATAATGTTGGATTCAGCTTCCGGTGTGACGGTATGCAACGATACATTAGATTTGCATACTGCCAATGGTCAATCGACTGGTACAACGCAGCAACCATCAGACAACGACTTGCCATTCATACTGAACTTACAAACGATCTTAGACATGGACAAAGGATCGGAGGAGTGCATCTCCTTTACTCCGTCCGCAAACACTTTGAAAAGAGCAGAATTGTGTGGACTAATCCGAAACTCAAACTCTGGAAAAAACAGCCCACGAGAGAGTTGGGAGGTGAGTGGGTCGTGGGCTCGTATCCCATTCCGCGATAAAATCCACAAGCGTTTATCGGAAATAATTTTGCCCCCAATAAATAATGACACAACTACTCCTGTGTCTTCTACTGTGCTTTCACCATTGGCATCTCCGGTACTATCATTTCCATCACAAGATGCCATACAAGAAAGACAAATGGACATGGATAACTCTGTCGAAACCAATTCTTTAACTGACACGAATTGTTGTGGTGAATCTTTGAAATCTGATCAGACCTGTTTATCTGATGCAAGCGAATCTCTGGACATCGGTAGTGCCACTTTAAACAATGTGTCAGATCTCGTTCAGAAACCTCCAAATAGTGGTTGTTTGACTGAACGAAGCGACGAAGACTCTATTGATGCGACACCAAGCAATCCAGCTGTTGGTGTGTCAGTTAAAATGGTTTCTGTCGACGAACCTCCTAAAGAAGCTGTGACGTCCCCTGGGGCCCGGGGCCGGCTTGGTTATGAGATAGTGGTGAGTACTGATTGTGCTGCGGACTTTCGAGTCTATCAGTGCATCAGTGGAGACAGTGCGGATAGCAGTGATAGCGATGACAGGGAATACCCTGAACCAACAAACCATACGGCAGCAGAAAGTAAATCTCACGATGATCAGCCTAAACATCATGAGTATTACATTCTCGATAAACATCATAACAGTGACGATGCCTTTGAGTCAACCAAAAAGAGTGGACTCTCGTCAGTAGGGAAGCTCAACTATAGACAGTCGTGCAAATTCTGACTGGGCTAATAGTGCTAGAAAATATGACTTGTACCAAATTTCACAAGGATGTATTTGTTTGTGTTGGGGTTGGATTGCATAGTACCTGGCATACGACTTTCCACGATATTAATGCTATTGATATATGTTAGTAAACTATTGAGAGTATTTGTTATTATAGACTTATTGACAATCGCCCAAGAGATAGATTGTCTTTAGTTTTCACAAGGCGGGATATAGGCGTTCTACTAAATGAGTTTTAGTATGTTTTGATTCATTTTCTTTTAATAAGTTTAAACAATATTTTATTCCTCGAAATTACAGGATGAAGAACCTATGTTATTGACGCTACGTATTTTTTGGATTTTATCATACTTATAATGAGCAGTTACAGCTTTCATGTTAAACGAGGACCAAGTGAAATTGCCTTAGGGGACATAAGTTAACTGATAGCAATCAAAATCATACTAGAAAGCCTTTTTAAAATTTACCGATATCCCCCCTGGAACCTCGTTTGTTAAAATGACACACATCGGCAACTGTTCACCCCCACGTTTGAATATGGCTGCCATACGTTTTACCCCCTTAGACAAAGGATTATATTTTGAATTCCCTGAAGAATTTCAGTTTGACTTTTTGTAATGTAGCACGTACAAATGAAATGATCTTCGTTAAAACTCATTAACTTAGCCAGCTTTGGAGATTTTTTTTTTAACAATTTACTAACTTAATTTGTGACGAGAAACTTTAAGCATACAGATATCAAAAGTAAATGTGGAAAAAAAATGCTTGTTCTGCTCAAATATTTTAAGAATAATAGTTATAATACACCCTCTATACAATATGGCATATTCCAATATTATTTGTCAGTGGACTTTCATCGATGAGACAATCGCATCAAATCGGATAAGTTCTGTGACAGCTTTCAGTTGAAACGGTGAATGTGTATAATTTATTTACAAGATTATGCATCAACACGAGCGATATTTTCTCATACTGATCAACGTTTTAATTTTATTCGAGTAAAACATAGTGTTTGCGTGGCATTGGCAGTGGCAATCGTTTGTGATACAATCTCACATTAATGGGCATCAAAGTAAGTTTTCGTCAAGTTAAACGCAGTCGAATAGTCGAAATTGTGGCGACATCGAAGGATATTAGAATATAATGAAATACCTTTGGTTTCAACATTTAACGCAAAACATCTAAATACAATCCGTTTATGCTATATAGTCCAATGATTATACATAGAGACAGAGTTTAGTAATTTGGAGGGACCTTCCCGCTGCTCAAGTGCTGGCTGGGCAGTTAAGGGCAACTGGGGGGCCGATTTGTCCTGTTTGTTAAGGGCAACTGGGGGTCGATTTGTC
>JAQQZZ010045625.1:0-10249 GCA_030265115.1 Mopalia vespertina | reverse complement strand
AATGAAACCCCCCCCCCCCCCCCCCCCACACACACACACACATACATCAATCATAAATGTATACTGTATGAGTGAAATACATTTAAGCAAGAGGTTAACCAACCAGACAAAGCCTGTATTTAAATGTTTAACCATACCGTACACAAGATTGTGTACATGTAAAGTGCCCATTCTTACGCAAGCTTAATGGATGTCCAAGTAAAACATTGAGTGGTCAGCCATTGATCAATATAAAATAAGGGAATAACGGTTTCTCCAGTGGGGTTTACTTGCCAAATGCTGTCTAATAAATCTGATTCAGTATACATGTATCAGATGAATATCTATCCCATGCCTATTCTGTGGATATTGGTATTTACCGTTACACTTCTGGCTGGATTAATCAAGCAAATGAAATGTTCCATAAAATCAATGTCTATGATTCATGCTTGTACATGTACTTTATGCATTCAGAATACCACCTCTGTGAACAATCAAGCAACCCTACAACTTTAGTTTCCATGGAAGCATCTGTCTTGGGTAGAATTTTAGAAGAAAAAAACCCAAACAATTGTGGTCTCCATTATATATATCAGATACTGCATCCTGTCATATTATAGGTTTGTTTCTCATTACAAACCTTTTCATTGATTTACACTTGTAAAGTGTGTAGGAGATTGAGGCTTCCGTTCTCAATGAAGACAAGGTGAACTTTATCAAAAACAAAGTCTGATTGGAAAATCTCCATGTTAACAAATAGCATTCAAATAAATCTGGAAAAGTATCCAAGAGTTGATAATTTTGGCTGATGAGTGGTGATATGACTTTAACTGAATAAACAACTTTTGTTAATGTTGATTATAAATGCTGGTTTCATCGGCTGAGGAAAATCTTTAACTGTGAAAAGATTTGACTAACTCCTGGTGTTAAGCTAAGAACATGTCGACCTTGTGATCCATCTCAACTACCAGCATCTCACTGCAACTGGCTGAAACTGAATTCACCCGATTACAGTCGACATGTTCGCTCTTGCGACTGGGTACAACTGGTGCAGTTGATTGCAAGCGATTTGAGCATGTTTTAATTTTCTGGAACTGGCTATGATCAATCAAAACAAATCACATGACCACTATTAAAAATGGCTTATCTTGAATGGAGCAAAGATACACAAAAATTATTAATAGAGCTTTGCATGAAGTACTTTTTGCGTATTTGGAAGGGTGAGCAAATATTTATCAAATAGGAACGCTTGTTGTCAGGCGTTATTGAAAAAATAACATTCAGTTTTAGTAAATAGGTTTTTTTTCTGACTGCGTCACATGACAAGCATTAACCATGCGACAGTATTGTAGCTGCATAGTGAGCATGCGAACTTATTCCCAGTTGCACTTGATCACAGTCTACCTGTTCCTAACCCATTGTGTGATGCGTTTTAATAGCAATCGTTTTGTAAAATGTCGACATGTTCATGACGAACACATCGACTGCGTCCAGTTGTCCTCAGTTTCAGTGGATCACATGTCAACATGTCCTTAATAGAGAGCATGTCTGCCCATGGAAAATGTTGGACATCATTTGCGTTTTTATTGTAAACCTTTATAATTTATAAACCTATGGCCCATTAATGAAAAGAATATGTATGCTTCTTTTTTGTTGTTGGCCACACTCTATCACTACTGGTAATCAAAAGCTTTTCCTTCCTTTAATATCTACTTTTAACTTCTATATAACTGAAGATGTGTGCGAGAATCACAACTCAAACTTTGAACCCTGAATATGCCTCTACATTGAATGTGTAAATCCATTTTACCAGTAACCATCCTTATATTGCATCATGTGTATTATTTCATCGCTCCCATTCCCTTCATCATCTGCCAGTCTGTCTTCCCTATTTAGAGCTATGGATTTATCCATTGCCTTTGACCTTTTTAGAAGTCAGTAGAAGGCTGTGATGGAAAGGAGTTTGAACTATTTTGCATGCGGGGGTGACTGGAGAAATGTCAGCTGCCTATGGAGAATATGCAGTCTGGTTTGTGTTAGATATAGCCACCCTTCCTGCCTTCTAGCAAAGGACAGAATCTGGTATCAATGCTGGGTATTCCCCTGGTTTAAGGCTGTCTGGCAGGCAGCTGACAAGCTCTGTATTCAGCACACAAATATCCCTGTGTTTTCCATTGTGCCAGATTTTGTGGCTTGACCTCTTTGTCTGTTTTCTCACACAAGCTTCCTCCAGATGCTAGGTGGATGCAAAAGTTGTAGATTCGTAGACAGAATGTAGTTCATTAAAATGTTAAATGCATGAATATTCCCTTCAGCAGATGGTGCAAATGTTAATTAAAGAAAATGTAAAGATTTTATAATTTTTTTATGTTCTAACCTCACCCCTGTCCTCAGACTGAAATTAAACCTCAGTCAAATAAACTTTCAAATATTAGAAGAAATATATATTATAGAGTTACATGTAAACTAGGATATCTGTACATGCTCTGATATGAGCAAAGTAAATCTATGGTATTTTAAATATACCAAATAAAGAAAGCCATCAGATCCTTGATTTCTAAAGAGTATAATAGTGTCTGGTATCAGGGGCTGATTACATGTATTTACAGTGTGAAACACTTCTTCTGTTTCACATTAGCTTGAGGTTTCTAAGGCCAAACTGCTTATCATTTCAGATTTCTTTCATGAAGATTTACTTTTTTAATACTTTAATTTTTTTATCATATGTAGGTTACAACATATATATGTACACAACTTGGTCATAATCAGTATACAACTCATAAAGGGAGGTTTGATGAATTTGTACATGCTCAGATCTTACTATATACATGGACACACACCTTTAACATGCTTACAACTTTAACATAATCCAATCATTCAGCCAGTTAGCCCTGTAAAGCCTAATCTCTTATTGATACAACAATTTATCAAATGAATCGGCATTGAAGCCTGACAACACTGGGCCAAGCCCAAGACGTGTGTTCCGATAATTGTTTCTTCTTCAAATAAAATACCATTGAATAAACGTACAAGACGTACTGAACAAGACTAAGATACGATAGGCATGTTTTCATGTACAGGCTAACTAGGAAACATACAAGACTGAAGACACTGAAATGTAATCCATAGTTCACCGTACAGTACATGAATTTCTGATGGTATTAATGGATGAAACAAGGCAGATCTTGGAGACTGCCATTTGTCCTGGGCCTTCTACTGGCTCCTGGCGGGCGGTTGTAGTGAGCTTCATGTTGCCTTGGTGCTCTCAGAGCTATAAAAGAGTAACAGGAAGCCAATCTGTTTGTTGTGTCTGTATTGCGTCCTGTTATTGTTCTGTTTTTTTCCTGTCTTGTCTTTGTTTGTTGCCAGTGGTGTCAAGGGTGGTTTCCTTCACCCATTGGGCTGGCACATCGTCATATAAGTGAAATACCCTTGAGTAGGAAGTTAAACCTCAATCAATCTGCCGGCTCCTGGCTTTCATTCATGAGTTACTGAACCTTTCCTACAGAATCATTATTTTGAATATGATATAAGGGCAATATGTCACAAAAGCATTCTTAAGCAATTTTAAGATTTATACCAGAATAAAATGTTAATCTCAATCCTTCAGTGTTATTTGATACTCAAAGTCTTCAGTCCAGTCTGGGCAATAGTCAGACAAAATAAAAATTTTAAATAAAAAGAAAATCTTTTAATTTATTTAATATAAGTATTGAAACAACATTAAAAGTTGTAGTCAGCAATTGTTTATGATACATGTTATCTGTTTATTTTGTTATAAGGAAGTGTAACATCGTACTTAGTATTTTAGTTTGGAATAAATGAATTGAATATGTGGACAAAAACTAATACTGTACAGTGAGTACAGCAATATATTGTGAGGAAACATTTACGAAGGGGCATTTATGCGACTTCCTGAAATCAATGTGTAATTTCTTACCAACAGGACTTCATTAGGTCACAAATTTCTCATCAATCTTTAAGAACCTCTGAGTCTCATTTTTTCAAATTTCAAACTAAGACAAAACTTCACTCAAACTACAGTGTATGGTTGCCTGATTCTCTGTGGGTGTTTATGAGCATTGAATGCTGGCTTTGGTTTCTGTTAGTAGGGTCTAGAGAGTTTATCTGGAAACGGATAGTTTCCAGCCGGATATTGATTAGTACAGCTGACAATCACAGATTATGGTTTCCTTCAGAACACAACTGATTTCCCCTCATCAACTCTCTTTGCGTTTTTTGTAGTTGTCAGATCTCAGTTTAAATTTCTGTCAAAATTTGAACATGTTCTCTTGTTAACAGTTGTACTTTTAGTGGATACAAGTTGGAGAGTTTCTTTGCCTTTGAAAAACGGATATATATCATGTTGCATTCATTCATATCACTTGTACATGCAGTTCTTGTTTTAAATGTATCTTTGTACTTGTATGATGTCCTTATAATGCCACCACTTTATACATGTACAATATACATGTAACTCTTCTAAGGGGAGAGGCAATAATTATATTATACATGTATGTTTTATTTTCACTCCATGTTGTAGCAGTTGCCAAAAAATCTCTGATCACTTTTGTCTTTGTATAGATCGTCAAACTTCCAAAGTCGTCATAAAAGTTTTTTCGATGCGGAAATATCCCCTTGAAAACCCCCCCCACATGTTAGATAAATTGCAGTGGCCCTGTGACTTGTCAATAAATTATGCAAACACTTCTAAATTTACTGTGGGCTGCCTGACAAAGTTTCTCTCAAAGTGACAAGCAGAGGATAAGGAGGAAGCTCCTTGTTGCCCTTAGAGCTGAGGGGCAACTGAACAGGAAGCAGATCTGTTTGTGATGTCGTCGTATTACATCGTGTGATTGTTCTGTCTCTATTTGTCCTGTCTTGTCTTGGTTTGTTGCGAGTGGTGTCAAGGATGGTTTCTTTCACCCATTGGGCAGCGCTGGCGAGCTGTTATGTAAGTGAAATAACCTTGAGTATGCTATTAAACCCACATCAAACGAACAAATAAATCAAAGGGACAATTTTTGTCTTGATCTGTATTAGAGATAGTCTAGAAAGATTTTAGGGAAAGCCATGTATATGTACACGTATCTGTCGGATACATGTACATCACATCTACATGGTAGTAAAATGTATCTCTTGATCTACATCCTTCCTGTTATTTTATAGCTTTAACCTTTAATAGACTCAGATGGTTCATCCATATAATGTAATAAGAAAGTTTCATACTTTAACATGGATAGTTTATCACAAAAAACAATATAATAATCAAAATCTACATTGGAGTACATGTATACTATTTTAGGCAACTGGCCAGTTTTTTTTGTATGATATCGTAGAAACTTAATAGTCTTCCATGCACCATACATCAGACCTGTGACTACAATGATACTTGTTGAACTATATATATACACTTATATCGTGAGTTACTGTTCGTGTGTGCAATACTGTGAGCAGCACAAATACGTCAGAATTTGAATGGGGTTCCAAAATGGAGACCCAAAATCAAACCTAAGTATTTCTTTAAACTTTTGATCAGCAATCTAAAAAGGGCAGTTAAATTTCCATGTACATGAAGCCTTCCCTGAGGCTCACCATAACATTTATTTTCAATATTAATAACAATGTAGATAGAATTAAATCTTAAAATGTTATGCAAGACTTTCTGAATCAGATCGGTTGCTGTATGGAGTTCTTTGTTGTTGTCAATCGAGCAATATCTACAGTTGTTCAATACATGCCTTTGAAACTGTCAGGCATGTGACGCTCTTCCTTGTATGGATATCATGTGCAACAAAATACTTTTATACCATTTATCTTTGCCTATATTATGCAAATTCACCTGCTTCCAAACTTAGAAAGGACACGCTTTTGTTTAATAATATTTTTCAAAGATTTGTGTTAATTTCTTCATAAAGAGGGCAATTAAAAGAAAATATAAGTTTTGTTAACATTTAATTTAGATAAAATGCTGGTTTTACTTTAGCTTTTAAACATTACATTAAAGCTGACTACTTGGCATTCACAGTTTCACTTTTCTGACAATCAGTTGTGCCAGTTGCCATATTGTCACCACACCGTCCCCAGCCGAATTTTAGCCAATCGCCAACAAGCTCTTTAGAAAATGTGAATGAATTCCTCTCTGGTGTGACATCAAGTTACCCTCATCTGTAGACCTATGTTATTCATTTGCGGTATTCACCATTTATAGGCACTGCTATAACATGTACATGCACATTTTATATCAAGGTTTTTGTTACCTCCCATTTGTGGTTCAAACTTGTGGTTCAAAGGAAAGTACATGCTACTACATGGGAGTTTAATTATTTTCCACACTTCTGGTATGGGTTAATTGAAAGATTTGTAACTGTTGATATGTTGAGCTTATCATTTGCAACATGAACTAAACATTGTTCTTTATGTTTACAGTTTTTAGCATTATTCAGGCACTTGCGGTTGGGAGACAGCTTCCTGTTGCCCTGATCAGTGATGCTCTCAGAGCTAAGGGGCAACCCGAATATAATCTGTTTGTGATGGCTTTCTCTTAGGATTGCCCTGTGTCATCTTTGTTTGCTGTCAACTGGCCAGTGACATCCCCTGTGATTTCCATCACCCATTGGGCTTGCATGCTGCCATACTGACATAACCTTTAATTAAAGTATGATGTAAAATCCCAAACAAGCAAACATATAATTACAGCAGTATTAGGAGTGATGGCCCTGCTAGTCAGAGATTCAAGTACGAATCCTGGTGTAGGCAAGCAAGGTTGTCTTTCTCCACAATATAAATGAAGGCTATGTACTATGAATAGTAATTAATCAATGAATTTCACAATTTACTGCTTGGGTAAGTAATGATTTTGTATCAACTGTAGAAAAGGGGCAAGTTTGGGGTAATACAAAGCTGTGGCTGTGTTGTGCTTTCACATAATTCTTCATCTATTTGAAGACAGTAGAACGGAAACTGCAGTCTGTGGGTTTTCATCTGGGTATTGACTGTTTACATTCAGGTCTCGCAACCCTCCCCTTCTCCACAATTTTCCTGCTCTAGAATTCTCTCAGTCTGAAGCCTATATAGCCTCGCAAGAATGTCAGCTATTTGACATCGCTCTCTGTCTTCTTACTGGCCTATTTGTTACACACAGTTTGCAGTTTGGGTGGAGTCTACCTTTATATAACATCAACAAGCAGAAAAAATACCCTTGCAAAACAGGTCTTGACATCATGATTTGCTACTGTTTATTTGCTACAACTGTGCTCTGTGAGAAATATTTCTCTTCCTCTTGCTGTGCCCAGAAATGTTTGTCTTGACAATACTAGTCTATGCATAAAAATATTTATGTTGAGTCTGCAAAAGATTTGTTAGATTATAGATAATTCATGTTGCATTGTAATATCAAGAAAATCCATCAACAATTCACTTAATCTCATTTTTTAAAACAATCTAATCTACACATGTACATGTACGTCATGTACTGTATACAGCTTTTTCTAAAATATTAAAACCAGTGGCCTGAATTATCCTTGGAAAAATACAAGTATATATCACACGCCACCTGCAATAACAAATGGCACAATGTTTATTTTTATGCTGCAATGTAAAATTCTTCATGTATGTATTCTAATTAGTACTGTGTTAGAAGTAGGAGTTTCACAGCATCTATAGTGTACATGTACCTGCCCTAACAAGTTCTTGCAATCACCGGAATTTATCATACACTATGACCACCTGTACATATAATAATGCATAAGTTTTGAAGGAGGAATAGAGGATCTGCCCCCAGATCTAAGGGGCAACACGGTGGTTGGTCTGGTTTAACCTTTCTTTGTTACCATCGTGATTTCCTTCATAAATGAGTGAAACAATCTCAAGTACAGCATAAACGCCTAATCAAACAAACAAATTAAAGGTTTTTTTATATGTCTAGTGTCGGGTGGTTGGAGGGAGCTTAATGTTGCCTTGGTGCTCTCCGAACTAAAGGGGAACAGGAAGCCAATCTGTTTTGTGGTGTCTGTATTGTGTCCTGTATTGTGACATGTCCCTGCTTGTATTTGTTTTTTGCCAGTGGTGTAGAGGGTGGTTTCCTTCACCCATTGGGCTGGCACGTCGTCATATAAGTGAAATACCCTTGAGTACGGCGTTAAACTCCAATCAAACCAACAAACAAATCATATTTGAGATGTACTATTCACAGGATTAAGGTATATGAGGGAGTCACACGATGTGGCTCGGGCAATCACAGGGGTGGTATTTATGAGCTTTCCTCTCAGTTTTCCACCATAATTAAGCAAGGAGTAGTGTGAAGTGGACAATCCATCGTCATGTAAAGTGAAATACTCTTGAGTACGACGTTAAACTTCAATCAAACAAACAAACAGTCATATTTGACGTGAAAGATGTAGGTTGCGGACATTTACTGCTGGCGATTTGGTGCCTAACTCTGAGGGTTGTGGGTTCGACTCTTGAACTGGTTTCAACTTGCAACATTTTCTGAACTAGAATGTGTTCAAACTAAGAAAGTGTTATCCCAAAATTACGAAAATACAATGATAATAACTTATCAATATTAAACACTTGTTTATTTTGAGTTCATACTCTCACACATATAAAAGTCATGAGGTGAGATATATTTAGTTCTCCTGTTTGGTTCATAGACATTGTGTAGGTCGTGCTATGACTTGTTAATTCTTAAATCTGTTACATGTGCCTGGCTTTAACTGTGGTATTGACAATTTATATTTAATAACAAATTTAAAACCTGATCAAGATGTTAGATCAGTCGCCTAAAGTCAAGTTTCTTAATAAACTGGATACGTTATGTTAGCATGTGTTAGAATACATGTACATCTAAACATCTGATTGCCTTTAAATTTTAAAGTGTGCATTTTCTGATGAAACATCGATTTGCCTGCTTTATTGAGTGTCTCTGTATTATATGGGGATTCATAATCGAAGATATTCAGGCAAAAACTGAGACGTGTAAGTCGCCATTTGTATTTAAAATATCAAATGCTTTCAATGCAGATATGAAGGGTTTCGCTATGAAACTTTACAGCTTTATAATTGTCTAGTCTGCGATTGACGGGAGCTTCTGGTTGCCCTCCTGTCGAAGGGGCGACAAGAAGCCGATCTGTAAGAGATGTCTGTGTATTTATTCTCACTCTTGTGATTAATTGTTGCCAGTGTTGTCTAGGTTGCTATCCTTTCCCATCGGGCTGGAATGTAGTCTTATGAGTGTAATGACCTTGTGTACAGTAGAGCATTTTAAAAGCCACAATCAAACTACGAACAAATCACATTTTCTCTGGGAGGTTCGCCTTATCAATAAAGGTCCCAAATTTGAATCCATCTCTCTCCTTTTTTTTTTCACCATACAGTATCATACATTTGTTGTTATATATTTAATGAGTGGAGGCAAGCAAATTATTCATTTTAAAATATATACATGTATTCTGATGAAATCCAGCAAAAGTGTTATTGTCTACAATAAAAATGTATAATTCGGTTACACAGTTAAAAAAAGATGCTTTATGGTTTGAGTGTAGCTTTCTTGTCCCCGTGTTTCTTGTAGTTAGGGATTAGTTAGTTAGCTATGTTTACCTTTCACTTCTTGAGAGAACTTTGGGGTTGTTCTATTGTAAGATTCCTCAGGTCTGGTCTTACTAGGTCCTTGTGACCTGTGCTTGTCTTTTACTTACATATAATACTTATTGTTTTCCGCCAACAAGAAAAATTGTGTGAACGAGAAATGTAAAACCTCTAATTCGTAAACATTATACCCCTCCGCTATGGAGGCCCTTAACATACAGTGTGTACATGTATAGTTGATCAGTGAATGCAGGTATTAAATGTATAGTAACCTTATAAACGCTTATGTCAATAGAGCTGTCTTTGCAGGTACTGTACTATAAAGCTATATATGCTGTAACATGTGTGCTGTGCAAGTTTACTTGTTAAAATCTTCTGACAATTTGTGTTAGACCAGCTGCTCAGTTCTGATAAACTCTTGATAAGATTACCCCAGTGATGCTGTCAATATACCTCCACCCAAAGGTAAACTCTAAAGGTGTAATAATTAACAGATTGCACTGATTAAAGCCAGCTCCACATTTGCTATGATTTAAGATAAATAAGAATTTGAGGACATGTGGGTTTAATTTGTGTGATAAAGATCACTATAATGAGAATATTGTGATAATGTTTGTCTAATTAAACAGCTATACATCCCTGATCAGAATCCTGTGATAATGTTTGTCTAATTAAACAGAGC
>JAQQZZ010045614.1:0-10249 GCA_030265115.1 Mopalia vespertina | reverse complement strand
GTGACTCCTTACTCCTGTCATAATTGCTTCTGTGACTCCTTACTCCTGTCATAATTGCTTCTGTGACTCCTTACTCCTGTCATAATTGCTTCTGTGACTCCTTACTCCGGCGATTATTGCTTCTGTGACTCCTTACTCCTGTCATAATTGCTTCTGTGCTAATATAGCTACATAGGTACATTTTACTATGGTTTCTGTACAATTGTAAGATTCTGATCAATTCCATACGCTCAAAGTTGAATTTAGTTACTTCTCTTCCAACATGTATAGAGATTAAAGTACTATGCCAGTCCAAAGGTCATTGTAAACCAGTTGCTCTGTATGTTTACATAGAGATAAATATCACATAATAGTCGAATAATTGTTACATTTTTAACGACGAAATGTTCAGAAGTTCCACCGATGTGGTCGACGTGGGACCACATTTCGACCGAGCCATCGTCTTTGAAGCATACGTCGCTGGAAAATTGTCGTGGGCCAAATGTCGCGGGAGCAGATATGAAGATAGCATGTGTCACGGGTCAATTATCCTCGCGGTAATTGTGCTTTTGTTTAGCGATTGTCAACTGCGATATTGCCTGGAAACTACTTGAAAAGAAGCCGATGAGAGGATGAAGGTGTGACGTTATTTCGAGCTATGATTGCATTGAAAGATTCGAAGAAAGCCTACATGTAGTATGGGAAACCAACGGTCGTTGTAAACCATGCAGTTGCTCTGTATGTTTATATACAGATATATATATCACATAATAGTCTAATAATTGTTACATTTTTAACGACGAAACGTTCAGAAATTCTACAATTAGTCACGTTTTTCGTGTAATTCAACCTCTAGTAATTATGTGTTTTGACAGCAATATGAGATGGCATTTTTATTGGAGCTTAGTGTCCCGTCACTGTAAATAGAATTGAACCACCCGCATAAACCGAGATTACACAATTACAATACACTAATCACAGAATAACCAGGGTTAGCTAAACGAGAGCTTAATAATGGATATGTATGGAAGACCGTATTAACCATGACGATACCTATTTTTAATTAATGGGTTTGGTTGCTAGTACGTCTACAGATCAGAACGTAGATTTTATGAAAATGGTGCTGTATACACAGCACAGTGTGATCTATCTGAGCTTATAACATGACGCACTAAAACTCAAAGAAATGTTTAATGATGATATACCAAGCTACATTTGAAAGAGAGGAATATCAAACTGCCTAAGGGACAACACTAGAAAGAACACACCCTTATGTAAGTAACATCACACTTGTAATTAATTCAAAGTGTCAAAAAACAATTTACAAATCTCCCCCAAAACTTCACGCAGTATGATTACTTTTAGTTTCCATGTGTCACAATACTAAGTGTATATTTCCTGCATAGTAATTAGACCAACAACAGTATTTGACAGCATAACATACACCAGCAAGTTTGTGTCATGTTGTTACGCTCTTTATAATCAGTCTGGGTTAAATAAATCCACTATGGTCTAGCTGGATTCCTTGCACTAAAATAGATCAAATCTGTTGTATAATGTTAAAGATTCAAAGATCATGAAAGTGACAAATGTGCTTCGAAATTACAATTACAAATAATTAAAATTTGAAGACTTCATTTATTTTGTCATTGAGCCTATTGTACAGTTATGACAAGGTGTGAAAAATAATGGGATTATCACAGCACACTTTAGATGCAGCGTTCTGTATCTCTAATAGTCTATCTTACAATGTAGCGTTACTTAGAGATACAAAGTTGCTAGAGAGCATAAAACTGTGTAATTTAAAGTTTTATTTTTTAAATTACCGGCTATAATGGATTTCATTAGCTCTCTCCAATAATATGTGATATACTGAACTTCCTGACGCATTTGCCAAACAAGACTTGAATCGCCTATTATCCTTTTTAAAAATACAGAAATACGGTTCAGGTATCTGTTGCTAACCCACCATTTTTCTGATTTCCAACCGTACTGCAGACTTGAAGTTTTAGTAAAAGATCCTGTAACTTCCACTTGTTAGGCAAGTTTACCTAATAAAAGGATACAGAAATTTTCGCTTTGGAAATTAAACCTCAAATAAGCCAGATAGTCTACTAAATTCACGATTTAGCCCTACTTCAAATTCCGCTGTAAGGCAATTATACGAATAGAAGCGCTCAAACTCAGTAGCTTAACACGCTTAGCCAATCTTTAAAAGTCTATTTGAGACATTTCTGATTTTTACCGATTCCAGTGAGAAATTTGCTTACTATTTCTAGAAAACGATTCATCCGAGTGCCTTCAGGTTTGAATTCTTTTTAAGAGGACAATGTTGGCATCAAAAAGGTGTCTTTTTCTATAAAGTTCGGCCTACATTTTTAAAATGTTTTTCGAAAGATATATTTTGAGTTTTATACGATTTCTTAATGTTGGGTACATTGAAGTCCACAAAATCGTTCTAAGCAAAATGTCACAAAAAATTAATTAAGGAGCACCGTTGGGTTTATTAGCATTAATTCTAGGTTAAACATCACGTGACGTTAAAGATAACACGTTGGCTGACTGCTTGTACATGGCAAGTAACGCGAGAAAGTTCGGGAAAAGCCAATCGTGCACCTAACTCAAGAAATAAGGCACTATCTTTAGTTCAAGGGTTGTTCTACTACACAATCGAATTTATTTAGTTTTATAGTAATCACTTTCCGAGATATGATGCACCAAAAGTGCATTGTATTTTTTCAAATGCTGTCGACATTAGTTCAATTTGCAATGAGTTTCAACGTTATATTGGATCTTCCACTAACTTAATTATTTGTGATGCCGAGCAAAATGATATTATTCCTTAAAGTAGTATAGCTGTATGGTTGATAGTGAAGGAAAGCAACAGTATTCGCATTCGTAGAGGTCACATATAAACATAATAGCCTGCATTTTCTAGTCAACCTCATTAGCTGTTAATAACACATATTGCCCTCTGTCTAAATCTGTGAGTTATTTACCGACTTGACCTCAATTTGCCGGAGAATGTCAAACAGTGTTAATGTTTATAAAATGGTTCTAGTATGTCAAGTAGACAATACCAATATGTTAACGTTGTATTCCAAATAACAGCGCTATAGCACGTGTCATTTTGACTCATACGCGTGCTCATTATACAGGACTATCACTAGTTAGAAGTCAAACAATTAATTCTTTAAATTTATCTTTAAACGCGTTGATATTGTAATTTTTTTTACAACACTTCTGTATTTTAGAACGATTTTTAACAACTAAAGTGTCTATTAATTCATGACCGTCGGGGTTGGGGTTAAAGGCATATTCGTCGTGTGTGTGTGAAAAGAAACAATATTTTTTACAAAAACAAAGTCCCCTACTGGACTACTACCTATAAAAATTAACGAATGTTTGAACAAGATGTCATCTAATGAAAAATGGGGAATAACAAAATGTTTGAAATATATCAACCATTATTTGACCCATTTGTTATTTAAAAAATAATACGGCATTCATTGAATTCGGAATTCATGTAAAATCATTCTGAGGTTACACACGTTTGGACTGCTTTCTCAGCAAAGAACTTTTGAAGAACAAATCCCCAAACACCTCAGAGAAACAAGAGTTAAAATGAACTTGCCATTATAGTTTTTCCCAGTTATATTTAGACTATTTATGTCATCTTGGGTGTTATTTTACTCAGCCTGCTCATCGGAATCATTAAAACTATAGACTATTAGTGGGATGCTGGTTGGGTTGAGTAAACAATATGTGCTGAGTTTCCTAAAATGGGTATTGTTCAAAACAGTAGAGTTACATACCGAAAAACAGAATAGTGTAAGCGTTGAAAAAAGCCGCAACACCGAAAGGAAATGAATCATAACGTAAAAAACTATATTTCACAATATAATATGCAAGACTTTATTGACTTTGAACTTCTGGATTTATTAATACGCAATGTTTCAGTGCAGATACGAGCACCGTTTTCAAGTTTTCAAGTTTTCAGCTTTAAAACCATGCGGACTGGAAAACCAGCTTCTAAATCACAAGTCACAAGCAGCCTACACAATTCACATTTCACAAGGATATTTGTCGGACCTACAAATAGTGTTATATCAGATACATATATTTTCTCAGCAATGTACACCGATAATAATTCACCAAGTGCTGTTAAAAACTTTCGTGATGTTTTCAAACGAGTCAAACAAAAATGTATTTATTAGCTTGTTCTTTTAGTTTTGTTTAATTAACCTATATGTATGTGTGGTTTGTTCTGTTCTTTGTTCTGCTGATGAATGAATTTGTAAATTGTTTCATATCAAACAAAATAGCACGCGAGAGTTAATAGCATGGCGTTTATCCAAAAGCGGCAGGCCTATACATCAAAACAAATCATATGGAATAGAGCACATACAATCAATATGGTGTACACTATTGGGAACAGTCTGCGTGTGTCCGTACAGGCTGTTTTGATAACAAGAATCCCCTGAGACCTCGGCTACTCCTATATGGAGCGTTACAGGCAATGTACACTGAATACCCATACACTATAGTTACATACTGTATTAGCGAAATGGACAAGCACTTACAATAATTGAACAACTGTTGTTTACATGGCACGTTGTATTCCGTGTTATATATGAATCGACGAATCAACATTCATGTTTGTCTAAATCGGTGCGTATATTATCGCTATCTCTGGATATCACGAATATTGAAAGTCATTGAAATCATTCAAGTTCGTTCCATGTGCCTCAATAATTCGTCCGTCCGTCCATTTGATTGTTCGTTCTATCGTTCATTCGTTCGTTTGTACATTCGTTTGTACGTCCGTTTGTACGTCCGTTCGTTGGTTCATTCAATTGGGCCTATAGGTAATTAATCTAACTTTACCTGATGCGTACAGTGCTAAAGATTGTAATAAACGGCACAAACTCACAATGTACTGATAACCGCATAATGTATGCTATACAGCTACACGTTTGCCAATTCAAAAGCAGATCTCAAAGAATGAAAACATTGCATGCTTCCATTGGGGTTATTATATATATCTCGGACAAAACTGGTATTTTCATGCAATGTGGATGAGGATTGAGGACAGATATCAAAAAGGGACGCTGCATGTTTGGGTACATTTTATAAATATCCAACGTGTTAACTGATTAGCTTTCATTTGATTTTGTTAGTGGGCGGAAATATAGAGGATGCAATTTTTCCATTAACATTTCATAGGAGACGGCGGTCAGCGGGGCTTATGTGACCAAAACCAGTGACAGTATAGGTGAAGGGTCAAGTCGCTGGTTGATGCTGGATGTATTTCAATGAACACGACGAGTCGATGGATCTGTAAAGGTCACGGGATTACAAGAGAGGGCATGTTCTCATCATCTAAAACCGGCTACAGTCGCACACAGACTATTCCTGTTTGAAATACAAACATGTGTATGCTTTGTTACTGGTATCTTACTAGTTATACAATATCAAATAGTAATTCCATCGACTCATATGGAGTATAGCCGTACAAACATCAAGCTATCTTCATTAAAAAACCTTTATGAGCTGGGCCATTGACACAAAAAGAATGCTTTTGAGTATGGAACTGTTCTCGTTATGGAAACATTAACTCCTATGTTACAAATTAGTACATCTTGATCGTTCCAGCGCGAGTCGGTTAGAGTGCTGGCCCTTAGCCAGAGACCCACGAGTTCGATTTTCGGTGGAGGCAAGTAAATTGCCCTTCTCTACAACACAAAAAAAATATCTGCTATGTAACTCTTTTGTTTTGATCAACATATGGATACAAGTACTGTCATAAGTTTCCAGCCGTCGCATTGGTCACAACGTGGCCCAAAATTGCTACAACGCTCAATTGTGCACACATTGGTCACAACTTTGCACAAAATGGTTAAAGCACGTGACTGACATGAAGTTTGAACTGGTCAGGACTTCAACAATCTTCTGAGTGTAGCTAGGCTGTCTTTATTTATCGCTGGAGGAAGATTTCTTTTCGAACATAGCAAAACGCTTCACATATAGTGCGGTTGTGCATGGTATGGTTATCAAACCTCTGGCTATCCCGATTAAGATACATTCATAGTAAGTCTTTTTATGTTATAGTAAGCAACTGGAAACTGGTTTGACCCTAGAAAAGCTTGTGTTACCTGGATCCCCCAGTCTGAAAGCGACGATAGCGATTGTGCACCGTTGCGTGAACTTTAGTTTCACCGACCCCTCTCCCCCTATTTCAATGTTATTTCAGATGCTATGTAAATAATTTACAATGGGTAAGGCCCGGTCGACAAATACACCACCTTTTCTATACACTATACCCCGATAAATCCATTTACATACAAATGTTTTTTATTTGAAGGAAAGAAGATTCTAGACGCCCCCAAAACGTTCAGAAGAGGTTTCGTATGTTGAGCTTTTGGCAAATGTGCTTGTCAATTGAATAAAAGAGTTGGTGATTTATCCCGACATCCACCACATGGCGGAAAGAGAATTAGCCGATAGACTGATTATATGGTTCAAATCATACAACTGGTACTAAGCATGACATTCTTTACACTCCATGAACTAACAACATATTTTAAGGCGTACCACGAAAGATTGTATCTGTTGAATAATATAATATTAAATCTACATCACAACAGGGTGCAGCTGAACTCGAAAGTATGGCTATGAAAATAATTGAAAAACAAAATCTAAAAAAATTGAAAAAAATAACTTTAAAAATCAACAACAACAACGAAACAGCAAAACTATAAGGCCATGGTACAGTGTCTTGTGTTCCTGGCTTTGAACCTCATGCCATCTGCTATACAAATAAGTTGTTCGCTTAAGGACTCTACCGCTAGTTAGGAGTAAAAAATGCCACCCTTATCGTGGCTTTTGCGGGTATTTCCAAAGGATGATTATATTAACACCATATATATTAAGAAAGTTAAGAACTTCAAGATTCTAAATTTGTGACACGCATTTTACAATTTAAATCTAAAAAAATCATTCTAAAATACTTAATTGTTTTGTTAAACTTTTTGCATTATCAAGATTATGAGAAGATGATCTCAGAAAGGCAAAAAAGAGAAAAGTCCAAATATCCACCTTTATTATTTACGTCAAATTAAAACTTTCATCAATAGTTTCAGTGTGAACGGGTCATTTGAACTGGTCTTCTGTAGAAGTCTTTATTTGCACTGGTTATATTATTGACTTTCATCAAGTGGAGAAGTTTTCATTTAGTACATATAGAGGCTCTGAAAGTCCAGATATATGAAGGGGGTTCTTACCACAACAAAACGTCAACTCGGTCGAGAGAGAGGCTTTGTCACTGTCAGCTCCACGATAGGACATGTTAGTTGCAAGAACAACGTTAAGTATTGAGATCAATATCTTACCTAAGTATACATATGCTTGCACAGAAAACCGACTGTTTGGACTTAAAATAAATTGACCATGTCCAGAAATTACATGTCCACTTTTATTCCGAACTGAAGTTCTTTAGAACTAAACACGTCTCCATAGAAACAATGAAGAGACAGTTAGTTACTAAACCTCTATTCTAATTCTAAGCGGTGTTCCTACTTCACAACTAGCATAAAGCAAAATAAAAATTATGACTCGAGCATCTTAAAACCTGTTAACTGACAGGATGACGTTATAATGCCCGATCTGCTTTCTCTCTCTTTCTTGACAGATTTCTCGGATGAGCTGTATATTAATTTAGAACCTTGCCTTGGAGTTCTTTTATGTTTTAAAACAGGGACGTTGAAGATAAAATATTATAGGGGTGAATTGTCTAAAAGCCTCCAAATTTTACTTATGTAGCTGCCCAGGTGATGTTAATACCAACGCGAAAATATTTAAATTTTGGTGATCATGTGGCTTTGGGCGCATATGTTACTGTAATTTCAAAAAAGGCCTGAATTCCCGGGTGTTCTAATCGTAAGAATGTTCGAACTAGAATCTGTTTAATCAAAGATAGTTTTATTCTAAAATATTGTTAACACTCACTTTTTCTACATTATCAAAGGGAGATAATTTGCTTCAGCGATCAGCCTAAATGTCCGATGGAGTTGCGACCCTTGAGACGTTAACCGCCACAAGTCAAGTCAGAAGCTGAAATTAATGAGTACATTTTTTATACCGACTTCTCTATAGCAATCAAGCCTCGCCAGGGTAAGCGAAGTTGTTAGCTTGTTTGAATGAGAGCGGTGGAATCCAGCCCATGCCAAGAGGTATGGACGTAGGAATATATGAAAGGAGTACCGATACGTTAACTAAGCTAGCGTAAACCGGGACTCAAACGCTCCATGCCAATACCAAAAAGTCAACTAAAAACCAGTCTGCAAGTTCAAAAATAAATAAATAAATAAGAAAAATCACTTTTAAATCTTAGAATAATATTTGACACTGACAAAACGAAAAACGTATAAGTGTTCTGATGCCAAGTGTGTAACCATTGAGTACCATTTCGCTTTTGAACGACGACCACATTTTGGGGATTAACCCGCGTCACTGCATTCTTCCCAGGACCCAATGCGGCCGAACTCTACTCTGCAGCTGTACCAAATCATCACATAGTCCCGGTGTATTGATATAGTTGTAATTTACCGGACGACAACCGCATACTTTGTGGTAATCCAGCGAATATCAGAACAGAACATGGTTCATATGATTATGACCAAGTGGTCTATACGCAATGCCCTGGGTGCAGGACTATGCTATCATGTCATTCTGCTGTAGATCAATGCAATTTCTTTTGCACAGATAGTAATGAATTTAATTATTTTAAATAAAAAAACTGTTTCATTTATGTTGACCCACATTTTTAAGCAGCTGGATTGTTTCGTAACAGCGGCTAAAAGCAGAGCCTCGCCTTGCGACGTAAGATAGTAATGGCGCCGATATATCCCAAAGTTGCAGTCTGCGATGAAAAGTTAGATGGCACTTGATAATTACAAAATGGCAGCAAGGCACTAACAACGTTTACTGCGTGATATGGGAAAAGAAAATGGAACAAATTTTTTATTTAAGAATACTTAAAATAAATTTATGAAATACGGATGTCCTAGAGTTCTTAACAGTCCCATGTCACAATCTCTCGGCTATCTCCGGCAATCCCCTGAGAGTAGGCGAATAATCGCAACCCGGAAGTCCTCGAGTGTACTGCGCACATCATCTTGAATGTCAATCAATCGTCGCCATTATGCTATGCTCTTTTTAAAGTTTTTTTAAGAAAAAAACTATTGTAGTTGAACGCTAAGCCGTCTTGGCCGTTTCACGATTTCATCGACGGTTCAATCAGCCAAACCTATATATGGTGATTCTCATTTCTGTGAGAAAAGAATTCGCTAACCTAGAACTTGATAGATGTATGAAAGACCCGCTTCGTCAAAATCGTACTGTTTGGTCGTCGGCAGCTTATTTACCAGCACATTCACACGAAGGCTTAAGAATACACAAATTTAAGTTCGGAATAGGTCCACATAATGTTCTGAAACGAAAACAGATGGCTACAGGGAAATCTTTGTAAGCAGTTGATTCGAGAAAAATAATGTACGCCATAATGGTGATTAACGTTCGTTTGACGTCTGAGATTAGGTCAGACGTTCTAGCCGTTTCTGTTGTAATTTTAAAATTTTGTTTGCACCCGATTCCCATGGTCCGTTGTCGGTGACACAGATTATGACCTTGGGACTTTTCTTCATGCCAGAAGGTTTTGCACGAATACAGTAATATGGGAATTAGGTACCAAGTAGGCGGAAGAAATTCGATGGCTGGTTGCCAGAGAAAGTTTTAGACTATATATAGGTCTACAGGCTAAAATTGATGAGTGCAGGCTATAAATTCAAAGCTTAATTATATTGATAGACGTTTTTACTTTCTGTGTAGTTTGGATAAAAAAGATCTTAATTTACAAGACGTTTTTTATGAAGCTGTACCGTCAGTATTTCATACGCTAAATAATGACGGTGCCTTGATCTATATCTGAGATAATGTAGCCTACGCAGTACATTCGATGGCTACGCTACTTGAGTCTTCCTAACCTTTAGTAATAAGCGAACGCGACCACGATTCTGCACCCCAACAAACATTACAGAGTTGGGCCAATACCGGTTTCATCAGGTTTAGTAACGGCAATACCGGCCATCACCATGCGCCATTCGGCCAGTATTGACCCAACACCGGCATGCCGCAATGTAACCAGAAGTTTATCAACCAGTACTGTGCCGACACAAAAATTTCAAGTCAGTCTTGGCTCGATACCGGTTTT